>JAOBAT010116634.1:16208-36953 GCA_026413305.1 Hydrozoanthus tunicans
GTAATATGTCAAAGTGAAACTGAAGTTTGAAATTGAGGAAACCTGAGTTGAATCATGAACGAAATCTTAAATCTTATCAAAATTCCCGTCGCTCGACAAGGTTACGCCCGCGTTAAAACGTACAGCGGTTTTCCTGCTCATCGAGGGTGGCTACGTCTGCGTTACGAACACACAGCGGCTTTTTCGCTAGGCAAAAGTTGTTTTTTCAAATTAGATTTGGAGCCAACAACTGCCTGCGTTGAGACAAGCCGTTGTGCTGAGAAGAGGGTCAAACGACGCAGAAAAGCCATATTTTAAAGATTATTGCAAATTTTTTTTAACATCACCGAAGCTCTTGCAGTAAACCTTGTTCCCGCTTCCAAGATACGCATTGGAAACGCAGAATAGTTCAAGAGTTGTTTAAGGGCGCGAGGTGAGGCATGTGACTTGCCTAAGCTACTGCGCTAGCATCTGCTTGAATGTTCGATCCAATCAGAGTTTGTTTTGTTGGCGGTAAACCAGCTTAAGGAGAATTCATTTCCTCTGCAACTTGCGCTAAATGACCACATAAAATTTACGACTGGATGACTGATGATAACCCTTTTGCTTTCATTTCAGCTTAGACGGATAGACTCTTTATAATGTTTCATACATTGTTAAAAGATTCATAGTGGTTTACAAAAAGCTAAAGAGACATATTGGCGCCCATGAAGCAGTAACTTACTGTATCACACACAGAGTATATAATCAACACTCAGCTATTTGTCGCAAATAACTTGCTTAACATCTGTTTTGCACTGAATCATATGTGTTGTTTAACACTCAAAAGTGTTTGAAATACAAAATGTGAAAGTTTAATACCTTAGCCGCGAGAAAAAAATTGTACTCAAAACTCAGTCACGTACATGTCATTTGGAAAAGTGTAACTAAAATACACAAAGACGAGTTGAAAAGATATATGATCTATCAAATGACCGCCTTTCGAGATCTCACCACTATCTCGTTTTCATTAAAGTTTTCTTGTGTGTGGTTTGGCCGTGGGGGAAAAGAAGATACAAGAACAAAAAGCGTTTGATATACAATGATACCATACCTTGCAGATGACGCACAATTCGTTAGCGCTACTGGCCAGATCTATCGAGGTTTTCTTGACTGTGCCATAGTAGTATAAGCGTAGAATTTAGAGTGAAAAGTGATAACTTGACAATTATTTAACCACTCTTTTCATCTAGACCTTTCGTCAAGATATGACAACACCGCATAAACATCGGAAGTTTTATAGCCTTCATTAAGTGTTATTGATAAGAGGGCTTTTTCAAAAGTGGAAAACACTGTCATTAAATGAAAGAAAATTACAACATTAAAAAAATGGTATTTACGGTGGTGTGGCTGCATTCAAATTAGTCTAAGCAAACCTCAATTGGCGTCGAGTAAACCATGGCCACACGTTTATTGAGGGTTCCCTTTTTTTAAAAGAGTCGAGAAAAAATTTCGATAAACTGTCAGTTGAAAAAAAATTGATTTGATATTTTCGTAAACAAGGCAATATATACTGTTAAGATGTAGGACTGACCGCTAAAGGGGTTTTCAACCTTAGAAGGAAAAACAGTTCATGAGACGAGTCTTTCAAATTTGCATTTTTTTGCTTATAAAACCACAAACAACAGCAGTGGCAAGATAGTAATTATATGGCAGGAAATTGATCACTGCTAAAATTTTAAAGAACTTATTGAAAGATGCACAGTTCTTGTTCGTATCGAGTTGCAATTGCGTTTAAACAATCAGGTTTGTTTCTTAGTAGAACCAACTCAGTCGCTCGTGGCCGACATGATGCCTTTTTTTGAGTCCGTCTGGCTTTTTGTATCCTTCAGTGTTAATCAAATACATCTTCAGTATTCGCGTAATGTTTTTCATAAAAAAAGAGATAAAGTTTTTAACTTTGCTAATATAAAAATTAACGCATTGTGTTGCACAGTAAATTATAGTGTGTTTCTAAACTTTATTCTCTTCTCATCCTCGTATTTCGGCTGTTGAACTTGAAATAATAAAATTAAAATAATCTTTTCGAGAAAGAAAAGAGGCCACCGTATTTAATCTTAGCTTTTCTTGTCTGAATTTTATACTTAATTTCGTTGGCAAGAAGTATCGCCTGAAAGTTCGCCCAACACGCAAGATAGACGTAGAACGGTTTAGAATTTTTAATTTGATTGGTGCAGCCAAATTTAAGCGTTGGCGGAATAATGTCTTTAATAAGTTCTTAAGGAAAGCTAACAAAAGCGTATATTACTCAAAAAGATGTTTTGTTATGATTTCAGCAAATGCACTCGTAATACAAAACAATAGAGCGATTTATCTAAGCAAAACTAAAAGACTGAATTAAAGGAGCAGGTGACATGAGGAATTTTCATCGTTTTTTTATTGTAAATTTCGATCTTTTTCTTTAACCGTCCTGAGCAACCAAGTTTTTGCGCTTTGCAAATAAATGATAAAAGAAGAAGAAAAAAATGCTAAAAACGAAGAAAAGAAATTGTATAAATAGTACATATACAATGGTACGTGCAGATATCTTGAAAAGGGAGTTGAAGAACTAGAATGACACATGAAAAGAAACAACAGCAAATGAAGCGAATAAAGAATAAAAGATAATATAAAAAATAAGAGTATTTGCAGCTTAGTTTTTTTTGTGCTTTTAGCCGATAGGAATAAGAAAAAATAATAGTTGTTTGGTTAATTCTCTTAGCGAGGGTAGAATTAGCTGCCTTCAACGTTCTGGCCCTGAAGCTGATAAACTCTGACTGTTTGGCTGTTGTCAGTACAGTCAGCTCAAACGCTATGAGGAGGCTTTTCCGCGAAATTCAGTGTAGAGATCGTCATTTTAACCAATGTAACACTTTCTCGGCGCCCAGTCTTCAGTTAAAGCCACAGATACAAAGATAGAATGAACTACAAGCAATCTTTTGACAGCTTTATAATCTTGGCTCAGCAAAAAACGTACTGACTAAAGCAGTTGTTGCTTTACCATATTTTCGCTTGATTGTATAACCTATAAACAGAGCATGACCAATTTTACTTGGTTTATGCAAAGTTCTATTAATTGCCGAAGCAATTTCCAGCCGTGCATTAGTTGAGAGCAAAGAAAACTGTAACGCATAAAACCTAATGCTTGTTGGGATGTTAGATAAACAAACAGAGTTGTATTTTGAGTTATAATTTATTATTTAGAACTAGCTGTTTTAGAAATGAACTCGAGAAAACTTTTGCATTTGCGTTTTCATGCGAATCGAATTGACTCGATTGCATTAATTATAGTTGGTTGTCGACTGAAAAAACACTTTCTACTTCGATTTTTTCTTTAATTTAAAAAAAAAATGTGACTGAATAGGAAATAAGTTAGCGCTTTCTTTGTCCGCATTCTAAAGACAGAATTATGTCATGAAGCATGCTCTGTCTGGAATAAAATTTCCACAACAGCATAACACAAATATTCAAATAGAACGTGAGGTTGTACGGGAAAATTTTACAGTTTTATAATGCATTGCCACAGGGAATTTCTATCAAAGTATTTCTCGTCTTTATTTGCGTTTCAACTTGCTAAACGGGCACTTAGTTTATCTGCCTGGCATTTCAATCTGCTTTTTGTCGACAACATCAAGGGAAGGATTTTCTGGCCTTTTACAGAACATTCGATAACAGAATAAAATAAAGAGGGTGTGATAAGGCTGGTAGTATTTTCCCCAGTAATTGTAGAAGTGCAGTGATATATTTCTGCAAGTTCTGTGTTTGCTTGTCTTTATAACAAGCATTTGTTTGTAAAACCATAAAAGAAAACTATACGACAATTTAGTTCAATGCCGCCAGGAAGTAGTAGAGTGCTGCGGTAAATGAATGGCTTTCGTTTTCAACTACAATCGCTTTTGATAAGACTTTTATAGATTAACTGCAAAATTCTGTTTACTACAACATTTAGCTTCGCTTCCTTTCGGAATTGAAAGAAGTGCATTTTGAACACAGTATAAAAACTGAGTGTTTGTATGTGTATAAAATTAAGCGATACGGGTATCCGAAATAAAAAGTTGCTGTTTATCGATAATGATTTTCAAAATTATTCTGTTTTGGTTGAAATCATTAAAAAACGGTGTTAAGGTAATCAAGGGGAAAAAATTACTTGCTAGTATTTTTGGTTTGGCCTCGTTCAGAACGTTTTTGGTAGTTCACTCAATACCAAAAACTTTTATGACATTTTTTTAAACCTAATAGACGTTGCCGTTGCCCTATACGTTTTCCCAGTGAAACTGAAAACGGCTAATGCTTTGAAGATCGTGAGTATTTATAAAGATCCCCTATTAAATTTAATGTGTTGTGTTCTACAGACAGGTTGTATAGTCGATGAAAAACCGCAAAATCACTTTAACAAGCTATCAAACCAGACAACGGTTCTCAATTTTAGAAGTTTTTTTTTGCATAAAGCCAAAAATAGTTAAGATATGCGAAAATGCCACAAGTTTAAGCAATATTGTCTTCACTAATTATATCGATTAACCGCGCATTTCTGTTCTCCCTTGTTTACCTGGTGCACCCTTTTCCCCAACTGTTTGCTAAAATTGGCGAAATAATGAGATGGTTCTCGTAGGTTTTAAGGCTTAGGAAATTTATTGATTATAGATAACTTAAACAATACTTTAGACCTGCGCCGTTATCTACTTGCTCAATGTATTTTCAGTAACCCATTCTTCATTTAGATGATCAAAGAATTACTATGAACAGGCTGAATGGCCTCGCCCTATATGTCAAGCAAGGTGCCAAGCTAAAGAAAATGACGTTTACTAATGAAAATAGAAAACACAAAGGGCATGATGGCTTTCCCATCACACAATGTCCCAAGTACAATCATTTAGTGAATAAAAAAAAGAAGAAGACGCAATCGACGAAGAAAGAACAAAATTTAGACAGGAATCCTTTCTAATAAGCCACAGCAGTAGGGTTCTATTTTTTTAAGATGTTCACCTTAGCTCAACTGCTAGAAAAATAAGCAATGATTTGACTATAAATAGCTTATTGAGTATGTAGTGTAGTAATATCAGTTCGTGTCTGGGTTCGATTATTTAATTGGCTCTTCACCACTTGGAGACAAGTTAACAAGTCTAAATGGTATCTCATTTTACAACAACTTCTAAGTAGTAAGCGTTCGTAATCTCACATAGTTATCGAGTTGTGCTCTGAGGTGTTAATTTTCCCGACACAGGAATGGCAGTTCCGGATTGCATGAAGGTAAAACTTGCCACAGGGTTTTTTCTTCTCCTTCTCTTGGCACTCATTGAATTGCAAAGAACTTGCCAAAAAGGGTCGGTAAAAGGACGCCGCCCTGTTTTACTGTGCTTGACATGTTCGATGTGGAACCGTTACATGTCAATGTGCCTTATACCTTCGAGAAGCCTGGGTGGATATCCAATCTCAAAGAGGATCCACAAGAGGCCCTTTGTAGCGACTTTTTAAAACGCCTTCGTTAAATCTTAAGACTCTGAGGAGCGGCTGGCCCTGCCCTCCGCATATCTTATCCAGCTGTTTCACGAACCTACTACATGTACACTGTGATTCTGAATAAACCCTCTCTGCAGCAACTCGAGGAAAGGCCTTCTCTATAATGCAGATGAGGTATATTACGTGGAAACTAATTTTTGCAGTCGCTCCTGTAACAGATGTCCAATGACACTTCCCCATCTCTCCAGAAGAGGTACAGGAGTTTGAAAGGCTGAGTAATGAGGCTTTCCTAAACTAAACTAAACTAACTTTATTTATCGTCGTTACGCTGGGAGTAGTTGCCCATTCTCCCAAACCAGTGGCTTTTGTTTAATCGCTCGACGGCACAGACCTCGCCGTGAAAGTCGATTTTGTGGAGGGAGGAAAACCGGAGAATCTGGAGAAAAACCCTTGGAGTCAGAAGAAGATCGACAAATCTTAGCCCACATGCAAACCTAGGATTCGATCCCGGGTCCATAGTGGTGGGAGGCACCAGCGCTAACCACTCGGCCACCCTGACTCCCCTATATATATACATCCTGACTCCCTTCTCCTCACAGAACTTTAATACCTTGGCAGGTTTACCATCATTGCTAGTCGCCTTGCTGGAAAAAAGAGAGTCCAGAGCTTTGCTTAGATCCCCCACATTTGGTTCTCTATCAAACTCCTCTAGCACAGCTAGCACCCGATGGCATTCAAAGCATCTTCGGTAACTATATCTTTTCTTGCATATAGCTTGGAGTAGTGCTCAAAAAAGATTCACCTATTGTTTACGGTCCGTAATCACGTCGCCGGTGGCAAGCTTCTTCACTTTCCTCAGTCTTGATAAGGTGTCTGCTTTGTTCCGTCATACATTGACACTCTCCTTTTTCAATTATTGGTGAGGTTTCCATAAAGTAGCCTCGAACCAATCAACTGTGTTCCAAATTTTGTGACCAAAAGTAGGAAGATGTCGATGGTTTTTCCTTCGTTCACAGATTTTAAAACTTGTTAGATCGGATCTCTCCTAATACTCCAGCACTTTTTCCTGGCCTCGTATCTTGCTTGTTTTGATGTGAGGTACATCCTTTGTCCTTGAACCCAAGAGTGGCCAGTGTTAAAGTCAGAAATAGCCTGTATGAGTCAGGTCCAGCTGATGCCTGTGCTCGAATCGGTGGTGTCTCGAGATGCCTATGCTTGAATCGGGGATGTATTGAGGATGCCTGTGTATGAGTCGGGGATATCTCGTAGATGCCTGTGCTAGGATCAGGGATGCCTTGAGGATGCCTGTGCTTGAATCGGGGATGTCTCGAGAATGTCTCTTCTTGAATCGGGGATGAGTCGATAATGCCTGTGCTTGAACCGGCGATGTCTCTGGAAAGATTGTGCTTGAGTCGGTGATGTCTCAAAGATGCCTGTGCTTAAATCGGTGAAGTCTTGAGGGTGTCTGTCCTTGAATTTGGGATGCCTCAAGGATGCCTGTATGTGATTCGGGGATATCTCGATGATGCTTGTGCTTGAATCGGGGATGTCTCAAGGATGCCTGTGTGTGATTCAGGGATATCTCGATGATGCTTGCCCTTGAATCTAGGATGCCTCAAGGATGCCTGTATGTGATTCTGGGATATCTCGATGATGCTTGTCCTTGAATTTGGGATGCCTCAAGGATGCCTGTGTGTGAGTCGGGGATATCTCGATGATGCTTGTCCTTGAATTTGGGATGCCTCAAGGATGCCTGTGTGTGAGTCGGGGATACTTCGATGATGCTTGTGCTGGAATTGGGGATGTCTCGAGGGATCTAGTTATTGATGCCGATGCTAGTGCTTGAATCAGGGATGTCCCGAGGGATCTAGTTGCTGATGCCGATGCCGGTGCTTAAATCGGGAATGTATCGTGGGACCTAGGTACTGAGGTATTGTTTGAAAATATTATTGTAACTGACAAAGCAGCAGAACTCCAGAGGGCGATGTGGAGTCACAACCAATACCCATTCTGGCGTTTTTAAAGTACATAAAAGTACTCACCGGTGTTTAACTGCAGCTCTAGATATCGGTTTTGAGAGTTGAGCAGAGCTCTGAATTAATAATCTTTGCTATAAATCAGGCAGTACAAGGACGAAAACCCAACAAGGAAATAAATATCAGCAAAGAACTTGACTATTTGCAATTGCTGATGCGATACGACATACAGTCCTGTTAGTAATTCTTTACAAACTATTTACAGGCAAGTTTGATCATCACAAAATGAAAACTGAAGGACTCGCAAGATTGCGTACTTTTACAAAATTCAAAATACAATTATCCGGCTTTTTTAAACTTAAGGTTGTTTATTCATGATATTCTAGATATCTTAAAGACCAAGTCTAGTAATTTTTCTGGCAGTTTGATTGTCTATTGTGCCGAGAGTAAAATATTACATACAAATGTTCATTGATTACAACACGTGTCAGCAATTAAGAAGCTGCCATATTTGTTTGACTGGTATTTTTCTTAGGTTGCTCTCTTAACCATTTACAATTGAACCCCGATAACTCAAACCCTCGGTAACTCGGTTACTCATATATTTGCTGTACTTTTAACTTATAACTTGAAGCCCCGATAATCCGAAGTAACTTCAACTTATCTTGGCATTTCGAGTTACCAAGGTTTAAACAAACATACGACGAGTTTTACTTTTTTGCGTTCCAAAACAATATTTCTTCACTGCTTCGAATTGCTTAAGAGTACCCTTAGGAAGAAAAAGCACGAAATCATCTCGAAGATGGTTTCTCAGCTTGTGTTTGTTGTATTTGTAATAAATTTGAATTTTAAGAACTTATCAACGGGCGTTTGAAAGTGGGGGCTGAAAAGCCGCTAAGCCGTGATAATTGCTCAAGGCGCTTTATTTCAGATTACCTTAAATCAATACACAAGCTAGCTTGAACACGCAATTTTGTTTTTTCAATTTAATAAAACCAACCATGCAATCGCTTCTTTAAACTTAAAGTATATATACCGAAATGTAATCCGCCATGTATATATTTAATATGTTCCCTGTATTCCACCTAAAAGTGTTGTTTACTACTATATTATATCCCTGGCTGTTAAACCGGCTTTGCTTGGTCAACCCACTGACATAGAAAAAGCCCGAATACGAGACTAGTAAGTCTACTTGAGAATGACAGCGCTCTCTCGCATTTTCTTCATAGCTGATTATGCACAGAAAACCGCAATTAGGCCAGAAAAAAGAAAGCTCCCGATTTTTCATTAAAGCGTTCATGAAAGTAAAGAAGCTATTAGAGTTTTTGTTTACGCGATCTGTAAAGTAGCTGAAAGAGCAACTTTACACGTTTTAGAACTGCCACTGAAAAACACTGCATGTAAACACATACACGCGACACAATGTTCACAATTTTAACTGTCAGCTACATTATCAAAAAAAAAATACAACAACTTAACCAATTCGTAACCTACACTTGTGTTGTCATTGTATAGCATGTCGGACGTGTCTATTTAACGACTGCTTTCTTGAGAAAAACTCAAATCAGGTTCAGCTAATAAACAAATTGAGAAAACAATATGGTTTTTTTGCGACAACAAGGATGTCAGGCAACTCTTGAAAAAAAGGGAAGTAATTTTGAAGATAAACTGACGAAAGGGTTTTTCTCTTTAAAGCTTCATGGATTTGCAGCTAAGAACGTCTTACAATAAGCTGAGAAAATGGAAGAATCAAAGATTTCCTCAACTGTAAACATTTTGAAAATATTTTGAATGTTTTCAATCAGTTGAATGTTTACAGCACAGTCGGTAGTTTTATAGGCATTAATGGCTTTTAAGAGATGCTTTCCACGACTCGATTGATAACAGTTTTCAAGAACGTTTTGCTTTCAGTGTACCCGCGCGTGTTTATGAGCGAAACATGGTTTTCCACTTAAAGTGACAAATTAAAGGTGTTTTGTTTGTATAGAAATGACAAGCATGAACTAGACTTTATCCATAAAGGCACGCGTAATTATTTTGCTATTGAAAGTTATCTCTTAAACATATGATACATTTCGCCGCATATAAGACAGAAAACACACCTGTAATTGTCAAACCATCTTTTTTCTTTATCTCAACGTCGGCACTGGAGTTTCCAATGAGAGTCGGTCGCCTCGTCCGAGCTTCTTTCGGTAGCTTGCGATCTCTTTTACCCGAGTTTGTTTTCGAAGTCTGAAATGATCTCAGTTTCCGTGCAACTTCTCTGTTTTAAGGCTCTACAACTTACTTTCAATTACCGGTTGAGAAGGAAATGTTCTTCAAAATGAAATTTGACTATAAACAAAACATGACCTCAATTTTCGATAACACGATACACCGTCTCATAATCTATGTCAAATACAGGAACTTGATTTGGCGTAAATCTCTTATTTGTAATCCATCCTTTGTATGCACAAGGTAGCCGACTTACTCATTAAGATTCTAAGCACTAAGGTCCGCGGTTTTAGAACGTTTTTTCTTATGAGCTGTGATAAGACACGCAGTTTTAATAAGGCAGCGCTTTATGAAAAGTTGTTCCCTGCGCGCAAGACAATCAACTGCTCATTGCCAAAAGAACGCAAAATGTAAAGCACTTTAATATACGCAGCACAATTTGCAAGATAAAACCATGAATGAAATGAAAGTCTCTTAGTTTTACCTAGCGGACGCAGTCCAAATTAATTTGCAAACACTAGCTCGTTGCCGTATGGATAGTATTTCCTTTTATCAGACTTGAAACGATCAGAGTTTTAGCCTCTTAATGCAGACAAAAACCCTTTTCAATACTTTACATCTACGCTCATGTAAAATACAACTCTCCACTACATCGCGAAATCACTTTGTTTGCCATTATAGAAGTTCCCAGTCTCCTGTCGATAAACTCAACATACCAAACTTGCGGAAGTGTAAAGCTAGTCGCGTCAGCTCGCAGGGGATCGACAAACACATCAGCTCGATGCGCGCGCTTACATAAGGTAGCCGCAACAAAAATAAGATACTTTTCAATTTATTCCAAATACAAAGAACAAACCTACAGTTGAACCCCAATAACTCGAACCCTCGGTAACTCGAATTCGTGTTGCCGTATCCCGATCGATTGCCGAAAGCCTCATTATGTATCTTCTACACTGTTTACAATTTTTGTTCTACCTTGGAAGGGAGAAGTAGTTGCTCGCCGAAGGGCCCCAATTTTTGTTTTGTCGTAGCTGAAGCTGAAAGTAACATTGCGCCGGCGTTGTGCATTTGTTGGACATTTTGTTGTTGTTGCTGTTGTTTACTTTCTGACTTAATTGCAGGGGCGTACTTAAACAACTAGCAAATATAATATGATTAACATAAACAACATACTGAGTAAGTCCTAAAAACAACCAAGCAACTTAAACAACATAGGTTAGTTCCATAAGGATCCTGTTTTCTTTTTCAAAAAAATCTTACAGTAAATGGAAGCAGGGCTAATTCGAATAGCTACAAGCTGATGCAGAATATTTTAAGGTTTAAACAACTCGTGCCATGACTCCAAACAATATCAGAACTCATAGTTACAGGTGATTTTAGCTCTACGTTAGATGGGTGGGTTTGGTGTAAGTTGAGATATGCAACAAGAATCAAACAATACTCGGATCTGAGTTAAAATCCCGGAGATAAAAAGAACAACGAAGCTCAGAGTGGCTAAAGCTTTTACAAGACTGAGCTTAATATTCAAGCCGAGGATCGGGCTCGTACTAGTGTTGGTTAATTGATGGACATGCAGCAGCTGCTGAAAGATTTTCTTGCCTTCCTTTTTTTAGAGCATGACTAACCATAAGCTTTCTCCTGAATCTGAATTTTGAGTCATTTTTTTCTGTTTGACACTTTCAACTTCTTTAAAATCAGAAGCTTGGTCTTTGAATCACTAAAGCGTTAGATGCATGCTCGATGCAGAAATGTTAGGGCAGCTGACAAAACATACAACGAATATTCTCAAAAAAAGTTAGAACTGGCAAGACAGCGGAATTTCATACACTGAAACTTTTCAGATAGCTATAATTCGAAGCTAAAACACTATAGTGCCAAATTTCATCGAACTACAAACTCTTAACACTTATTCAATGTCTACAACAAGAAGCGCTAGGGGAAGATTTCCAAATGGATTCTGAAAATTGCCAATTTGGCCAAATTTACTGGTTCTTACAAAAACAAACTTCGCTCAAGAAAGAATTTAGTTTACAAATCGTAGCAAAGACATTCTTATTAAGGAGTTAAATGAGAAAAAAAAAATTAAATACCTCTTGATTCCCTGTACACGGCTGTAGTCTCTCTGAGTAAGTGGGTTCAAAGAGTGGCGAGCTAGTTTGTGATCTGTTTCGAAGCATTTATTTGCAACCTTAATCCCCTAGTTGATTGTCGAAATATAAAGGAGATATCTAATTTGCTTTGAACACCAATCAAATTTTGAAAGCCGTGTGTTCTTTTAAACCAAGGACAAAATAGATTTTCCAGTTAACGGTAAACAGTCCTGACTAATGAGGCACTGACAATACATCTTGCCAAAAATTTAAAAGCGCATTGCAAGTATAGTGCAGCCGTTTCATTAAACACGAATATGTTTGGGGATTTCTTTTGACAAATTAATGTTAATACGTCATAACATAGCACTAGCAAACAATCATTAAAAAATTTGGCAGCTGGCTTTCTATGAAAAACTACTGGAGTACTACATCGCTACATTTTATTTATCCCAAAATATTGTTCCTTTCGATCTGCTGCCTAATAAAATCGAAAACACACGAAATATTAATAAATAAAGTGTGTCTTTCAGGTGTACGGTCTAGCCGTCTACAGCGGTACCTTAATTGTTAATTACGGATTGAGTTTTGGGGAGCCCTTTTGACAATATATGTTATTGCGTCATTACGTAGCATCAAACAAACCTAAATATTATGCACTAAAAATATCGCCAGCTGATGTTCTATGGAAAACTAAAGCATCAACACTTGATTAATCCCAAAATAATTCTTCTTTCTGCTGCTCAGAAAACTAAAATATACAAAAGTAAAGTTAGTGTGTTCCAAGTATAGTAGAGCCGTAGTAATGGGGTTTCTTTTGACAAAACAATGTTATTACGTCATAATATAGCATTGACTAAACAATCATTAAAAAAATTACCAGCTGGTGTTTTATGAAAACCCATAGCTACAACACCTTTAATTTATCCCAAGATATTGTTTCCTTTCGATCTGCGGCTCAAAAACTAAAATACAGGAAAGTAAATCTAGTGTTTCTTCTCTTACATGATTAAATGTAAGTCACTGCTAAGTTTTTTTTAGTAGACTACAGTTAAACCTCGGTAACTCGAACTGCCAAGGGAAATGAAGCTACTTCGTATTATCGGGGCTTCGAGTTATGGGGCTTAGGACTACAGCAAATATATGAGGTCAATCCAGGAGGAAAGTCAGTTTTGTGTCGAGTTAGCGGGGAATTCGAGTTACTAAGGATTCCATGTTATCGGAATTCGACTGTATAACGTATAAAACCATTGAACAATTTTAAGAGTTCTTAAACTCACTATCATGAGTCTATTGCTACGGGTGAGTTCATTGAGGAAGGTATTTAAAGTTCAAGGCTGAGTTTCCCTGCTCCCGTAATATTAACGACAGCGCTAAACAAAAGCTAAGTTTTGCCAGAGATAGCTTTCATTTTTTATTTCGTTTCTATTGATCTAGTTTCACTCTTTATATTTGAGAAAGCTAAAGTATGAAAACCGGTATGTATATTATACTTGCATATTTCGTTAATTTTACTCATTGTTTAACGGGTTGCCCACGATCTCGGCCGGGAATTACTGCAGCCAGTCAGGGTCGGAGTCGTGCGAACAACTATGTATGCCGTTTGCAAACTACGTTAAAAAAGGCTTTCTTTTTTCACTTAAACAGTTCTTTTAAAGAAAATTAAAGATCAGCACATCCAGGAAAGAAAATGACAGGTGTACGTACATCAATCAAACAGCGTCAAACAGGCTTTTTCTTAATCCAGGTAAAAGTGGGCATATAAACAATGCTATTCAACGCTGAAATGCCTATAAAACGAAAATTTTTTTGAACCCATGTTAATTTATTACGTTTAAGTTTAATATTGTTCGATTTGAGTTGCGTCCGACCTTTTTCTTACCTTTTCTTCTACAAATATTCAGTGAAAATCGAATTTTCCGCTTCAAAAGTGGTTCCTATCCGCGCGTGGCAAAAACAACTATGTCACGTGCTATGACGTAGTAAACTGTGGAGGCGATCAGCCCAATTTTCGGATTTTGTAAATTTGTTTAAAAAATTGTGTAACAACTGAAAAGAATAAAAAACATCAACTTTCAAAGAAAGAAACTCAATCTGTAACATAGACAAGAAAGAATGAATGATTAATCAATAAATATTTTCGTGGTGTCCAGTGATGACGTCATCAACAAAGGTTCAAAAAGCTTAAAATGATAAGCAACTCTTTTTACCCTTTTCAGCCAAAAATAATAATTGAATTAAAATTGTATTCATGAATTTTCCCAACAACACTTATGATATTTATTTTTCATGAAATCAGTTTTGAAGTCACCTATTCTTTTAACCTATGCCAATCCACTAAGTTTGATTAAAACCTAAATGACTTGTAACTTGCAATAGCTACCCTCCCAAGACTCATAACCCTGCCTCCCCCAAAGAATCTTGAAGAAAAAACCTTAAAACAAATAGATGTTTCCCCTTCTTGACCTAATTCGAAGATGGCAGCAATTTTGAAATTCTTTTGTCCGCATTCAAGTAAGGCCCCCGAGCCTCGTTTTGAACCAGGCTGATATGGCGAATCTGAATGCCGACAAAAAAAATATTAAAATCGTCGCCATTCTTACTTTGATGTTTAATATATATTACGGTTTGTATAATCTAACACGCTCCAGCTAAGGTAGCTCACTCAGCCAAAATGCCCCCCTCCCTTCCCCTCCCAAAATAAAATTGCCCAGCTATCAACACTGTCTCACTCCGCTTAAGTTATGTACAAGAAGATGTTGGTTGTTGAAAAACTGCCTTAAGATAACAGAGTTAACACTCCAGTTGGACCTCACACGAGGCGCTATACAATACAACCTCAAGCTATTAATACAAGAATCATGGAGGTAAAGAGCCTTCTAGAGATGACTTCTCTACCAAACTACGTACTGTACATAACACTGTATTGTATTTGAATAGGCATATCAAAAACCACCATAATATACTTCTTTCAATCCCATGTTTAGTAAAGTTGGTTGATTCTCAACAACTGTTTCATCCCAAGCCAGCTATCATTAACTAAGTTCTCCATACATAACTCACACAAAGTAAGATTTGTGCTATCACATCGCCAGATTCCATCAAAATCTTCATCTCAGTTTGGTCATCATCTGTTGAGTAGTATCTACCATGATACCAAATCTTAATGCAGCTAAATGGAGTGCAGTTCGACCAAATTTATTGGTTGCATGAATGTCACACCCATTCTCTAAAAGGTGACGAAAAATTTCCAAACTTTCTCTTCAGTAGCATCTTGACTGAGCAGCTGCCACATGCAAAGGTGTGTTGCCTTTGCCATCTTTTTTATTCAGGTTTCTTTTTCCTGCAAAGCCCATCGCTGCCCTAAACACTTCCAAGTCTCCCGTTGGAATGGCATGGTGCAATAAAACAAGAAACAAGAGAGTTTCTTTCATCATTCATCAAGAAATGCAAAGCTTTAATTTGCTGAAGTTTTATTGCAGTTTCAAGAGATGTCATTCCTTCTTCATCCGTCACAGTTGGATCACTGCCAAGGGCAACTAACATTTGTATAATTTCAATAAATTATGGTCTGATACAACTGCTTCTATAATGCTGTTTTTCCACACTTATTCTGTATCTGTACAAAAGAGTGACAAAACTCTTTTTCATCTTGACAACAAGCAGTCATTTCCTTGTGAAAAGTATTCAAGTTTAAGAGTGTCTTAACAACTTCTAAAAGTCCATGTTTAGCAGCTGCATGAAGTACAGTGCTCTTTTCTTGATTGGCTACATAAATATTGTTACAGTGCTTTAACAACAGCATTGCTATTTCAGAATAACTATGCTGAGCAGCCGTAAACAAAGGGGTCAATCCACATCCATCGGCAACATCATTTCTGGTTGAAGAAAAACTTTAATTTGATAAGATCTCATAGAAAAAATTCCATCCATGTGAACCGAAGAGCCGCCAGCAAGAAGGGTGGAAACCATTTCTGGTTTGCAGTTCTTCTCATGTATTGCTGCTGCTAGTGGGTTACAATCTTCTGAGTTTTTAACATCAACATCAGCACCCATCTGTATCAAGAAATTAGCCACTCTAACAGGACCATTTTTTGCTGCACAAAGCAAAGGTGTATCCCCATCTTTATCTACCATGTTAACTCAGAGTCCATATTCTAAAACTAATTCTTTAGCTATTTCAACATCAGTAGCAAAATGAAGAGGAGTTTTACTATCTTCACCGCAACTGTTAATCCCAAATTCAAAACATGAAATCAAAAATTTAACCATAGATAACTGAATCTCCACTACAGGCATAAAAATAAGCTGAATGCTCCAGATAACCTGTTGCATTCTCCAATGCTCCTTTTGAAATTAGTAACTCTACTGTTCCAATATTTCCATGCACTCTTAGCAGCCAACATTAGAGGTGTAGCGTTTTCTGATAAAACATCCATTCTCCTAGGATGTTCCTAATTCTCCTAGGTGGTGTTCTTCATCATCGACAAAACTTTGAACTGACTCCCCCCATTCCAATTGTTCAAAATTTTTCTCAACATTTCTATTCCAAGAATAGTCATAATGAACAAGTTCATCTACTTTCATACCAATGTTTAACAGACTTTCAACCATGTCTGTGTATTCTTCACGTGCTGCAGGATGTAGCACAGTTGCAAATTGCTGAAATTTAGTATTTTTCATTGTGGGATATTTATCTAACAGATACAACAAGTTTTTTGAGTTGCATTTTTTGGAAGCAAAGAGAGCTGGATCGAAGTTTCTAAAATCTCTCTGCTCAACCTTAGCTCCTTGAAAGATAAGCTCTTCTAAAACTTCAATTTTATTATGCCCAGCAGCAAGACACAATGGAGTCGAAAATTTATCCATCTTGCTCGAAAAAACTTGGTTTATGTTTTCTTTCACAGATGCCAGTCTAGAAATGTGATGAAGTTCACCAACTCTTGCTGCCAAATGAATTAGGGAAACATTTTCTGTTCCCTTAGTTTTTTCCCGAATCACTTTTTCAGTGGCTGTGTGAGACAATTTCTTTACAATATCACTAGGTGTCTTGTTTGCCATTTCTGTTCCTGTTGTATCTAAGGTTGGAATCTTCAGTGCAATCAAAGTGATAGAAAAGGTTCGGCTACGCCGTTCTAATCCTATACTGGATAAGGGAATAGCCAAACGGTAGAGCACACAGTGAGTCAAACAACGATCATAAGTTTACCTTGACTTTTATTCGAGGGCTGCGTTGATACAAGCTCTTGCTGTTCGTATTGAGTACAAGTGTCAGGGCTAACTAAGCGATTTCCCGTAAGGTTTATATCTTTATCGTAGCTCTAGAGCATTTTCTCTAGGTGTTAAAATTGACTTAGCTATTAGCGAAAACTAGCTTAAGCTCTCCCGCAAACTGCTGCAAACTCTTGGTCTTAAACCAACTCTAGAGATAGCTAGATTAAAAAGAAACATAGTTATCCGAAAATATCGATAGGTTCTTTGGAGAATTACTGACAAAACTCCAAGTTTCGTACTGCGTAAATTAAACAAAAATCAGCTGTTTCGAAAGATAGGAAAGCGGTACTGCTTTGAAGACAGGTGCAGTAACACCCAAACGTTGAAAGGAGAGGTGCACCAACACCTTACTGCAAACTTCTAGGATGTTTTTCATTTACATAGAGTATAGAAAACGTGGTTTAGGATATTGGAAATTATAAAGCAATTTAAAATAGAAAACCTAAATCAACAGAGCTGTTTCTGATAATAGGTTTCTCATGAGCCACGTTTGAGCAAAACAAAATAATTTATGGATCAAAAATGAGTGCAGTTTTTACTGGCAAAATTCTAACTAGTTTGTGCACCCCTGATAGTGAAACTCGGCAAAGCTGAATAGGACTTTCGCCAAAACCTATTCTTGAATTTAGGAATATTATTGTAAAGCATAAATACTAGTTTCTTACATCAAGTTTTCCTCAAGGCTGACGCAATCGCTCATTCGATTACTTCACACATTTTCATCCTGTTCCTAAGTTTCAACTAGTTCTCAAAACTATGTGCCGCTTCGTTAGCGCTAGCAGCACGTGCTGTTTACAAAATAGATTGCATGGCGAAAGTCTTTTGTTTCAGCTTTGCTTAGTTTGTTTTAAACTATTAGAAACCAAAATAGGTCTTTGTAGTACTTTCATTTTTGTTCAAGAAAAATATTCTAGAAACATAGGATTGTGTTACACATCAAAAGTATCCAGAGTACTCGGGCTGAAGGACAGAATGCTCCTCGCTAAATCAACATTATCATCAGCACAACCAGCCAGCAACACACAGTAGCCACTTACCAGGGTTGGTTCAGTCAGTGCTACAAACGACAGTGTCTGAAGAGACAGCATCTGCAGAAAAGGATATTCATTTAAATAGAAGTTACTGACAGTTTCCAACTCGATAACGATAAGAACGATACAAAGTGAGCTTCGAAGAAATTTTTTCATGGAACTGCCAACTTTGGAAGACCTAAATACTTAAGATCTCAATTTTAACCTGCAGAAAACTGGAAATTTTAGAGGAAAACTTAAGGTAATTACCTAGTTTTGCACTGCACATCTTTACTGTGCATATTAAAAATTCTAAACACATTTTTGTCATTTTCAAGTGAATGTTGAGATCTCGAAGACACATCAAAAAAATAATGCAAAAAATTAGTTTTCTTCATGATATATGGGGCTTTTTGTTTAACTTGTTCCAGTCTCCCCTTCAGAAAGGGGGTAAAAAAGCACATGTTTTGCCAGTTTTCCGAGAGTTTTCTCCTAAACAAGCCCGTAACCCACAACTTTTTTTCGTCAATCAGTCAAATTTCAACAGGACTCTCTGAAGAGAAAAAAGTAGGAAAAATCTGAGTGTTGCAAGTCTATAAAAAACATAGACAAGAATACACTGTTTGGAAACATGTAACAACAAAAGCACACAAAAATGCCTCTTGCCAAAAATGTTTTTGCTGAAAATCACAAGAAAATTATTCTCCTAACCTAGAAAAACTCTTTATGTTACCTTCCTTTATTTCCCTTACGTTCCTCGATGTTATCTTGGTTGGCCACAGGAGGAATCTATAGTGTTAATTTCAAGCTTACAACAACAGAAAAGTAGCCCTGGAAGGGGTATTTGTATCAATCATATCTCAAAAGTTAACACGGGCACACCCCTTTTTTATTCCGTTTTTGCAGTTTACATATAATGATTGACAAATAAAGAAAATTTGACAAAAATCTAGGTGCAGGTTCTATTTCAATCGAATGACCTTAAGGTAAGACTGACAACATAGTAAGAACCTGAGCAAAGATTTGCTGAAGATATTCGGATTCATGAAACTTATGCCTGCATAGTGCCAAAAAGGTGAAACTCAAGTAACAATGTGCTTGAAAACTTAAAACCTCTCGCATACACCGGTGACCATCTAAAAAAGCATTATTATTAAACTGTTTATCATTTAATTCTATGACAAAAACATATACTAGATAAATAGTGTACAAACTTGAATATTCTAATTAAACCATTGCAAAATATATGTGAAAAGGACTCTAACTCTAAAAGCTTAACATCAAAGTGAAATTGTTTGTCACAGAGCAAAACTCTGTGTGTTGGCTGGTCTGCTTTTTAGTCAGGCTAACCAGAGGGGCCTGCCTTTACCCGGTTACCTTTTGGGAGCAGTCACATGTTCAACCAAATTACCCATAACGCTTTGTTGCAGGCCTTATATGTAGCTCACTTCGAAGAAGAAACATTTGCTCTGCTGGAAGTCCTAACTAAGTATCATCATGTTCACGATGGCGAAAAAATTACCTTGTCTAAAAACCCTCAAAATGCTCAGAGATACACACGCCAATCAAAATCATACCAACAGGCGGGGATCCAGGAAAGGGGAGGGAGGGAAGGGGGAGTGAAAACCTCAAGTCAAGCCCTCATTCCTAGTCCACTGAGCATATTTTTGGGAGCTAAGTTAGCACATATCATGAGCTGACGCGATCTTTCTAGGGGGTCCTGGCAGCACACTACTCCAGAAAAATTGAAGAGTATAGTGCAAAAACGACGTAAGTGACTTTTGATGAAGTTCTCAATTCTCCCTACATTATTCCTATTATCTCTTGATAACCATTGGGAGAATTTAGTGTTTCATAAAAAGTCACTTACATCGTTTTTGCACTAGGGTCTTCAATTTTAAAGTTTGAGCTTCTTAGACCTCCTGAAATGGGTTCATTTCTATCAGTCTAAACAAAAATTTGTCGAATTTTTCATCGTCATTTTCTGTTAGTTTTCTTCTGCAAAATTACCGGTAAGGCTAAAAACCCTAAGCTCTATGATCCCTGGCACTCTATGCACGTTTCACAAAGCCGAACTTCTGAAAGGCATCAATATAACAGTCAGTTTCCAAAAAACCGAATTACGGTAAGATAGAATAAATACTCAGTGAAACTGACGTGAATTTTTCTTTTTTTGGGGGGGGGATCCGGGGTTTTAACCTTTTACAGGAGCCCATAGCTAGGATGGCATATGGCAATGTTTTAATTGCGGGTTCTATAAACGAGCAGTGCTTGTAAAGTTGTATTATTCTAAAAAGAAACTGGCAGATTTCGGTTAAATGAGCGACAATATAAGTCAAGGGAAAAGACTCATTAAAAGTGTGACAGTTGAAAAGTACATTGTTTTATTACTTTGTAATTTTTTTTTTATTTCAGTGTGTCATTATATAAAGGTCGACGAGCACTATCTACAACAAGAGCAATTGTATGCTGGTCGCGAGTGGGCATTGGCGGGTGTAATGGTCAAAAGAAGATAGCACATTTAACAATTGTCCCTCTCGCCCTCATGGGCTAGAAGCCAATAGCCCATGAGGCCGCATGCCGAATGGGCTATTTGGCTACTAGCCCATGAGGGCGAGAGGGGTAATTGTTTTAGTAAAATCATGCAAGTTGGTCAAAAATCAGAAGTAAAAAATCTTTTTTAAAGCTCTAAAATTAATTTTTTAATGTTTACGACAAATATGA
>JAOBAT010116635.1:0-13915 GCA_026413305.1 Hydrozoanthus tunicans
TGCATGCAGCAGTACAGAATGAACATATTGAAAAAACTAAAAACCTAACGAACATGTGTAGAAAATAGGCGAATGAATTCAAAGCATTCTAAGAAAACAATAAACTTATAAAGAAAAGCTCACAATGCCGGATTACATATTGTTGTTACACATATCAGATATCAGAATTTTTAAATATCGTATTTAAGGACTGATAACCTAAGGTCCGCTCAAGCTTAAAGTGCACCCCCCGCAGGAAAAGCTGCGTACGTGCCTGGACGATGATACATTTTAATATATCTTATTAAAACTGGAAATGTACTTCAAGAAAAAAATATATTTCAGCGCAGTATACAGATCAGGCGACGCTTAATTTCCGCGCGATGCTGATGCTTCGTTGCTACTATAGCTAGGGATTGGACAAATTTCAATACTTCGCCGGTTGGACAAAATTTTTGCGGGTTGCAAAGAACCTGTAGTTTTTGAAGGGGACTTAATCAATTGCGGTTTTAAATTTGAATCACGGATAAACCTAACTAACTACGTTGGAGCTCCCAGCCAAACCTGTTTGCATTGCCGCCAGTTTGCGCTCGCCGTGCCGCAGAGGGACGCTCGACCAACCCAGCACAGTGCTACTTAAGCAACGCGTACGGCAGTATCGACGACGACGGCTTACAAAAACACCTTTCTTGTTTTCCCTTTTCGACCATGTCTGGCTCGTTTTCCCTCTCTTTTGTCCTAGTGACGCTTTGTGAACAGATAAAGGTTGAAACTCCCTGGATAAAGATAAAAGAAGATTGCGAAAACTTTCTGCTTAAGGCCCTGTTACACGAGGTAATTTTTTCAGAAACTTGCAACGTAACTTCGTAGCTTTGCAAGTTGCTGAGAAAATTTCGGGTGTAACATCCCTCTCTGCAACTTGCTTCGCAACGAAAAATTGCGAAGCAAGTTGCAGAGAAAGTTGAACCATCTTCTACTTTTCGCAACGTTGCGAAGCTAGTTGCAGCGTGTAACATATGCTTTACAACCTGCTTCGCAACAAACTGTCGCTATCAACGCGAAAAAGCCAATCATTTTAACTGGGAGAAACCGCTGATGTGTTTTATCGCTGGCAGCGAACGAGATCATTGCGAGTTGCGAAAAAAAATTGCCCGCGTCTGACATCTCACAGCAACTTGCAATTTTTCGTTATCGTCAACATTGCGTTGCAAGTTGCTGAAAAAATTGCCTCGTGTAACACGGCCTTTACCGTTCCCGTAGTCGCAAGAACTCAAAAATTAAGCTTTTCACGTTGTAATTTTGAAGACGACAGAGTGCAGATGACCCGCACGGTGCATTCCAGCGTGCAGCTATTGTATTCACTATTGTTTTCTGCCACCGTCGTCGGTGTTGGCGCCCTCGTTGCTAAAAGTCCCTATTGACAACGACGACGTCAAAGAACAAAGTGAACACAGTAGCTGCACGTTGGAATCAGCGCCGAGCTGTCCATTTATCTGCACGTTTCTTGAAAATCACAACTTGAAAAGTTCAGTTTTGAAGTTTTACTACTACGAGAACGACCTACAGAGATTTTGTCAATCTTCAATTACCTTTAAGAAAAACACGTTTTTTCTTTTTTTTAATTTACAAAGCGTAACTCATACAAAACGGAATGCAAATTAGCCCCATATGTGATCGAAAAGGGCAAGCAAGGAATGAAATGTGTTTTTGTGAGCCCTCATCGTCGATAATGCCTACGTTCTAGTTGATGATTATAATGAGCCCCTATACGTAGATCAAACTGTCCATAGCATCCACGCAGCTTACCTGAATGACTTTGTTACTGGCCTTAGTGTAAAAATTTCTCACAACGAATCACAGTTTCCTTTTTGTAACATAGTCATCGTTCGAGTTCAGTCGGTGTTGCATGTGTCACAGACGATGTCGATCGCTTTAACGATTGTTGTAGCATTGATAGAAAGTACGAACTGTTTCTTTTCCATCATATACGACACTAAACAATAGTTACTATACTGAGATAAAACATCGGGTTTTTTTCACATTGTAAAGAAGTATTATCGGGCTGTGCTGAAAGTATCCTATGGCACAGAGCTCGAAATTGTTGGAGTAGAGCAAAATAATAAATAGACTGCAGTCAAACAATCCCTTGTCTCGTTTACTATGGAGGATTGCAGAAAAATTTTCCTTGTCAAGGAAAAGCTGGTATGCTAGTCTGAAATTTGCTCGTGTAGACGGACAACAAGGAAAATGTGGCAAGGATATGATGCCCAGGCAAAACTGAAAACTTGTCAAGGAAAGCTTGTTTGTCGTCTACACAAACAAGGAAACCTTGCAAATGAAGACTTGTTAAGGAAAACTTGTTGATCGATTGCACGAGCAATTAAAGTTGTCAAGTAAACTTGTCAAGGAAAAAATACTTGCGTTAACGGGGCTTAAGTGTACAGCATTACCCCCACATTCATCAGCGAAGGCGTTAATGGTTTTCCCCCCTGGATCGCAGTGACGAACACAACACTCGGCGTTTAATTTTGTCACATTTTCCGGGCTAGCTGCTTCCGATTTTAACAAGAGAGAAAACTATCTTGCATTTGTATAATGTTATGTGATAAACAATATATCATCGCCGTGAGATAATAAGAAAAGCTGATTTTTCAAGCGTTGGCTCTTCGTCTGAGCAACAAGTTTATATCCATAAAAGTGTTCCTATATCCAGGTTCCATGTTCTTTAATTTATTTAGTTTGATAAAAAAACTATAAATATATTGTTTCTCTGGAAATTTTTTTTTGTATTACATATTTTTTTCGAATCCCAACGTTTCGGCTATACTGCTAGCCTTCTTCAGGGGAAAGTGATAAAAAAGTCTTTTACAAGTCTATAAAGCATGAACAAAATGCGGAAAGTATAAAAGAACAATAAATTACAAAAGTTGTCTTTCAGAGTAAGATGTAAGTATTCTCGTGGGAGTGCTAAGCCATCGCCGCGGAAGAAGTTTATATCCACTGGCCGACGCTTTCAATAGTTTTTTTTATAAACTATATACCTATCTTGCTTTTGGTTTTGTAAGACCGATCAATGTATTTGTCACATCAATCAAGAGAGGCTCCGAGACGATGATATATTAAAAGGTTTTTCGTATCTCATTAAAACTGGAAATGTACTTCAAGAAATAAAATATATTTCAGCTCAGTGTACAGATCAGGCGACGCTTAATTTCCGCGCGATGCTGATGCTTCGTTGCTACTATAGCTAGGGATTGGACAAATTTCAATACTTCGCCGGTTGGACAAAATTTTTGCGGGTTGCAAAGAACCTGTAGTTTTTGAAGGGGACTTAATCAATTGCGGTTTTAAATTTTGAGTGTGTGCTACAGGAAATAAAAGTCGCGTACAGATTCTCGATCGCTAGAAGATCAAGAACGGACGTTCTTCGATAGACCATATGCATAGCCACAAAATAGTCGTTATAATTTTAGAAAGATATTTATCAGTTCCGAACGATTAATTTCACATACCGTGGTGACATTTACCGTGTTTTTTTCGAGTAAGTCGATACGAAAATCGGCGATGCAGTTATGTAGTAGTTCGGAGGTATTATTCGAGAAACGGTAACTGTCAGTCTGATAGCTGCAACTGTTTAGAGACAAGAAAATTAGTTTTCAACCACCATATTTGTCCTTCATATTTATTTGATTTTTTATTCAAGTTTTAAAATGTTGCTTTTTAAATTTTCAACCATCTATTACAAAAAGAAGTCCCAATGACCCCTGACTCGGGTACCTCTCAACCCACGTGGTACCCCTAGACCCTCAACTTGGTACCCCTAGATTCTGGCGACTTGGAACCCCTAGATCCTTGACTTGGCACGCCTTAAACCTCGACTTGGTACCCCTAAACCCTCGACTTGGTACCCCTAGATTCTCGACTTGGTACCCCTAGATCCTTGACTTGGCACGCCTTAGCCCTCAACTTGGTACCCCTCAACCTTCAACTTGGAGCCCCTAGATCCTCGACTTGGTACACCTAGATTCTCGACTTGGAACTCCTAGATCCTTGACTTGGCACGCCTTTACCCTCGACTTGGAGCCCCTAGACCCTCAACTTGGTACCCCTAGATTCTCGACTTCGTACCCCTAGAACCTTGACTTGGCACGCCTCAACCCTCGACCTTGGTAGTACCCCTTCGACAAATAGCTACGCGGTCTTCTCGAAGCTTTGGCGGCATTTCAAGTTCTATTAAACACTTTTGTGATATTGCTCTTGGCAAAAAAGACTAGTACATTTTATTACAATCATGGTACAAGCCCTTTCATTATAAACAGCAAGTATTGTGATAAGTGCAAAACCGGTGTAAATGAGAGAGTGCATTTTGGTTTCGGCTTGAGCCCACTGTTTGTTTGTTTGACTTGACTGGACTTGACTTCATTCAGCAATGTCTTTTTTTTATTCGGCTGATAACATATATCAGTTTAATCAGTTTCCTATAAAAACAAAAATAATTTGTCCACTCTGCATGCATGAAATCGAAACGTTTCTCGAAGACGCGGCGGCAAGTTAAAGTAATTTTAAAACCGATTGTGATATTGCTCTGCGAATAACAGGCACAGTATCAACCAATTCGTTATAAATAGAAGTATTTTCTTGTGATAAGCGTGAAGTGTTAATGAGAAAGTGATTTGCGGTTTTGCCTTGAGTTTTTGCTGTTTGTTTTGGATGCCACAACTGATAAGATATAAGTTTTTGGCCTTATGAGTTGAGAAACTTTTGCAAAAACAAATTTGCCCTTCTGTTTATCCCGTTTCCATAGCGATCTTGATTTTTCTGTGACGTCAAATTTCCTTACCACATTATACATGCGTGCGAAGTAAAATTTGTTTTGTAAGACCGCGACGAAGAAAGGAAGCAATTAATAATTATGTTTTATGAAGCACACGTCGTTTGGGATGTTGTTATTATGATGGAGAAACTTTATATGCCTGTTTAAAAATAAAGCGGCTTTACAGTTTCGTTCAAAGAGCACGAGCGAAGGACGAAACCAATAATGGCGTATAGTGGTTGCAGACATCTTGGACTTCACCTCAACTGCTTCACTGACATGATTTACCTGGACCCACAAAATATGGAAAAGCGCTAGGTGTCATCGAGATGCCGGACAAAGACAGAGACAAGGACAGTGTACAGAACTTACTGGTAACGAACTTTCGACTTCATACTGTTATCGTTTATGTCAAAAATTTGTCACTGGGTATCATGTATGTTTACCTCAGCTCATGTGTTTTCAGCAACTACAACTGTTATCTAAATTTCTTCGAATGCTTTTCCAGGTGGCCGTTAGGGTTCGACCCTTGAATGCTACTGAAATCGATACTGACTGCACAGAAATCGCACATGTTTTGGACGAAAACGTGAGTAGAAAGAAATGATCTGGTAAAGTCGTATTATGTTATTGAATGAATCTTTATCTAAAGTCAAATCTTTCATTTTCAAAGGACCTCTGAAAATTTAATCCAATTTAACTTTTAAACGCCCAAATTGCCGCTGGTTCTACTTATTATTTTGTTGTTTTCATCATATGTCTTTATTAAAGCTAGTTCTAGAGTAAGACATCAAGGCCAAGGGCCAAGACATTTGAAAGGTTTCCGTTCGAGAATATCAAATTGTGGTTCTTCCAAAACGCCTGCATCGGTAGACCTTGTGTTGGAATTGGAGTTGCAAAACATCAAGTGCAATAAAAACAACGAAAGAAGTTTTATTGACTTTGTTCTTATAAAGATATTAAAAAAATCCAAATTTTCAATTATTTCTTCTTATTAGTCATTGCAACTGACAGCATCACAAAGTCAAAGTTCTTGTGTGTTCATAATCCTTTCAGCCCCTGCTAGTTTCTTGGCATCTACTCTAACTATTACAGCGGTTCTTACAGAAATAGGTCAAAATAGACAATGAGAAATTGAAATTGATCAAACGTAAAAACTTGCGAAGACGAAAATTGAGTTATCTTAAACTGGTTATAAGAAATGCAAGGGTTCTAATAGTTCAAGGGAGTATTGTTTTGCAAATCGACACACCGTTTGGCATATATAACTTCAGCTAAAGCTCTTTAAAATTTTTTAGAGTTCTCTAAAATCCAACTCTAGAGTAACTTCCAAATCTGTGTACAAAGCTATTTAGTATAAACAGTTTCATGCATGAATGCTAATGAAAGTAATGACATTTCTAAAAAAACATAGGGCTAAATTTCGATACTCACCCATACTTCTTTATGCATACGAAGCTGTTGATCTTAATTCAGACCAAAATATCGGAGATAGATCTCGCTTTACGAGCAACCAAAAATCTTCAAAATCACTGTTAGGATTAGGAGTAATGGTGAGGGTTTGGGTAAGGATTATATCTTTTAATTTCCGAAATGAAAACGTGGAGTTTGACGACACCATGAACTGCATGAAAATGTGAAGTTTGGCGGCCATTGCTGTATGCATAATTAAGTATGGGTGAGTACGGAAATGACTACAACTCTCTTGATAGAGATGGCCGAAAACTGCAGTCCTAGATTAGTAGATAACATCCTTTTGCTGTCGTCCTTCATGCATTGCATTCTTGTTTCCATTTCTTTTGTTTCATGAAACTATAGTTACATATATAATGGCCAGCGTGAACATTATCAATGATCATGCTCTAACACTCTTTTGGGTCCTGGTGCCTAATCTTTTAGGCAAGTTGTGTTGAGCAGTGTTTTAGGTACCAATATTAGTTCTGTACACTTTGCCTGTCTCTGTCTTTGCCCAGCATCTCAATGAAACCTAGCTGTTTTCCATATTTTGTCAGTGCTGAGTATGTGCATGAGGATGGCTCATTTTGTTATGTCTTTGTAAATTCCAAGGGTTCATCAACCCCTGTCCTCACTCAGAGTTGATCATTTGTGCAGCCGTTTTGCTCTGCATTGTCAATGAACAGCCCAATATTAAGATAATTTGGTCTAGTCCCTTAGTGTTTTAACTATATGGAATTAAAAGAACTTGTTTATCTTAAGAATCATTGCTGTAGCCTGTGACTCTAGATGAAAAAAAATGTTAGTTTGTCTTCCAGCTGCCCAACAATATGAATGGAATGAACTGAGGCTTGCAAAGTTGTGCTAAGAATTTTTGTAGTTATTGTACCTTGCTAAAAAATTTGTAATTAAATTAAATATATGTACTGCTTCATTTATTTTTTCAATGCTGTCTTCACTAGTTGGTTGTGTTGCAAGATCCATATGAAGATCAGGATGACATCCTTAGGGCGAACAGATCACGAGAAAAACAGTATGTGTTTGACATTGCCTTTGGTCCAGATGCCACTCAGGTAAGTCATTCCTTATTAAAAGTAAACTAGCTTTAATACTGAGACAGTAAAAGGGGTATCAAAGTATATAGAAATGATAAATAAAAGCATTTAGGATATCAAATGGAACGAATCCATGAGCCCATGCAGCTCACAAAGACAGCTGGGAGATTGTATTTCTGTAACTAGAGAGTCTCGGTAACAACATAACAATGTGATTACATTGGCAGGACTGCAAATTAAAATGTTTTGGGGGACTTTCCAAAAGAAACCTGTCCAGCATTAATTTATAGCAAAATGACAAAGATCAAATTACTTAAGATGAAACTATGAAGTGATCTTCCTTTGTAATTAAACTAAATCATGTTACTTTATAAACATTTGAATTAATTTAAAAGGTTTAAAGAAATAAAATGCAGATAATTTGACCACTAGGTTTGTTATATTTCTTTTCTTAGGAGGATGTGTATAGTCAGACGACCCAAGTCCTAGTTGAAAAGGTTACCTCTGGTTACAATGCCACAGTGTTTGCCTATGGAGCAACAGGTACTTCATATTGTAGATACTTTAAATAAACTAGATAACACCTATTTTTTGTTGGGAGGGAGAAGGTCGAAGGGCAAACTCACGAGTTTTGGGGTACAGCATTCCTCCCAAACTCTAAAACCTGACATTGTTTATGACATTAAAAGATAGTTTGAAGGCTGAGTTAATGATTTTTAGAGTAAAGGTGCACCCTGTTTTTCTAAGACTCATCTGCAGGTAATGATTATTATTGCACAAGTTTACTGTAAAGTTTATAGTATTTTGCATATTTTTCATGTATGTGTGATCTTAATGAGCATGCATGTACTTTTAAGAGTGATTTTTTGAATGCTTCTTGTTACTTTTTTTTCTTCATTTTTTTTGTATTTAGAGACTTTTAGATGTTTCTCTTTAACTAGAATTTTTTAATTTCTCCTCTGACATTAAATAAGAAAAATGTTGGAACTATTTCTATTTGTCAAATATATGTTGATTATTTATATGTTAGTAAATAACCTCTAGTTAACTTTATGCTGCTGTTTATTTACCCAAGGGGCTGGGAAGACATACACTATGCTTGGCACAGACAAAATGCCAGGAATTATGGGTTTGGCTCTGAATGACCTGTTCAATGAAATGGACAGGACAAAAGACGAGATGACGTACAAAGTGTCCATGTCATACTTAGAGGTTAGACAAACAAACTTTAATCAAGCACTAGACTGCCAACTTTCCTGACTTAATGATAATAGTAGCAGTTTCATTGAAGTTTTTGCAAGGTAGAATGGCATATAATTATATACTGTATATCAACTCAATTATTACACCCATAATTGAGGATAAACTCTAAGAAAAATTAATTAGGCTTTATTACTGTAAAAAAATGAAAAGAGGCAAGAATTTTTTTGCTGCTACCCTTCTTTTGATTAAACCCCTATAATTCAATATAGTCTGTAACAATTTTAGTAATAACAACAATCAAATACATTATTAATAATAATGATAATAATAATAATAATAATAATAATGATAATAACAATAACAGTGGTAATTGTTATTATTATTATTATTAATTTTGTTATTATAATTAAATGAAGATTATATTGCTGAAAATAAATTTATTGTAGTTGTAATAAAAAATGTTAATAGTAGCTAAACTGAGTTATATACTATTAAAATAGAAATTAAATAAATGTTATAACTTAACAATAATGTTGAAGCAATGTAATAGAAGTTATATCATGCATAGTTTATCCCCAGCGTAGTTTCACAGTCATAAAAAAAATTACAGTAAAGTTTCAAAAAGCATCATACGTGTGCAGAACTTTCCTTTTATTATGATCTCATGATAATTATTATGATTATTACTAATACTGTATTATAACAGTTTTAGTTTAATTCTTCATACTAAGCCTAGTTATGTATAGTTTTTTTGTTAATTTTACTTTAATTGTTGACAACAACTTCTTAACTATTTTTCTTTAACAAATATAGATTTATAATGAGATGATTCGTGATCTGCTTAATCCTGCATCTGGCTATCTGGAACTGAGAGAAGATACGAAAGGTGTTGTTGTTGCTGGTATATCAGAAGTTGAAGCCAAAACTACAACTGAGGTAAGGAAAGGTTTTTATTGTCTGTTTTGACTGCTTTGGGTTTACCAGTACACTGCCTAATGTTATTTTGGCTCAAATCTTAACAAAGAAAATGAACTAAAGGGATTGCAAAGGAAATCTTGGCCTAAACATGGCTTGTTCTCAAAATTTTGTCTTCAATTTTGTCAGTTCTCATTTCTTTTTCAGTCTCACAGTCTCTGATTTTCTAACAAGGTGGCTTGCATTTTCTGCAGAGTTGAGATCACTGTTTTGCTTGAAATTTGTTAGGTGCCTTGCAATTGGTTTTTTAAGTCTCAGCCTAAGCTTGTATTTTTTGTCTTGTAACTTCTCAGTCTATTATGATTACAGTCTTCATTGCTTTTCAATGTCTTAAGGGCTTTGGTTTTAAAAAGGCTGTCTCGGCATTTCAGACAGTAATTATTAATTAATTGGGATCTTCTTGATCTTGGTCTTCAAGATTGTTGTTTTAATTTCAGTTTACAATTATTTTTTAGTGCTCCTGAATGCATTCAAAATAGAAACAGTTAAAATTAATCACTTTACCTTTTCTGTATAATTTATTCTCCCACAAATATTAATTTCAAACAAGCAACTTATTTAATCAGTTTAATTGTTACTTCTCTCTTTAACAAACTTAAGTTCTGGCTGACTCTTCCTTCGTTTCAGGTAATGAGCATGTTAATGATGGGTAACAAGCAGAGAACTTGTGAACCAACAGCAGCAAACAAAACATCATCCAGATCACATGCTGTTCTTCAGGTCAGTATGATAATTCTCTCAGTGAGAGCCCTCCCAGTGAGCTTGAGCATAGACTAATTATCAAACAGGCTTCAAGGTGGAGTTTCCTACTATGAGTTATTACAAAGTGCAGGTTCAAAACAAGCTGGTGGCTACCAGATCAGAGTTGACCACTTGCTATATACTTCTCACATGATAACAAATACATATGTCAGCAAACTCCAAAAGTGGGGGGAAGGGGGCTAGGGGGGCAGGAACTCATAGGAAAAAGGGTGTATACAGGAAGTGTGATATCAAGGGGTGGGAGGCGGGATATTCATAGCAACATCAGAATACTGGAGAAACTTCAGAATTTGTTACGAGATATGTATGGGAGGCAAGGGATAAGGTTACTGGAGGTGGAAAGTTCATCCCCTCGGCCCTCCCCCCTTCCTCCCCCAATGTAGCCATTTAATAGTAGTCTTACTGTCCCTGATCCTCTTTCCTTTAAAGGTTACGGTGAAACAGAAAAGCCGAGTCAAGAACGTAATGCAAGAAATAAGGGTGGGCAAGTTGTTTATGATTGACTTGGCTGGATCTGAGCGTGCTGCTCAAACCAAGGTGATTATTTTGAGCACAAGTTTTTGTAAAATGGTTAAATTTTATCAGAGAATGAAGAGAGCAGTTTAAGAGCAGTTAGTCGAACATTGTCTAAGTATTTGACCTCTTTTTACTGGGCTACCTGTGATAAGCCCAGTCAAGGTCTGCAACTGTTTTTCTTTGTTTTACACAAATGGTTTATGCATTTCTTAGCTCCAAAGATGACTTAGAAAGTCTTTGAGTACCTTCAGTGCATGTAGTGCAGCCATTTTAGAATTTTATTTGTATTAATCTATACCAGGTCATAGTTTTGAAAAGGTTTACAGGAGCACATACTTTAAATATTCTATCTTTTAGTCACAAGACTTGAAAAGAGAGAGTTGAAACACAAAGAGTTGAAATGCTTTACAATATAGTATCTACCTGCCATGCACTACACAAGTAGTCTTTATTGTGATAACTGGGAGTTTTGTCCTCATACTTTGTTTTGTATTTATATATAATACTTGTGTTTATTGGATAAGTGCTTAAGGCTTTCCATCTTTTCTATTTAGAACCGGGGAAAGAGAATGATTGAAGGAGCTCATATCAACCGCTCTCTCCTTGCCCTTGGCAACTGTATAAACGCCTTAAGTAAGTAAAATGAAATACTTTCAAGTTATATTATTGTTAAATAATATAACACTTGGCAAAAAATTGAAGACAAGTAGAAATATGTTATTTTCTGTCAAATGATTATATGCGTTGCCTGCAGTCAGAAAAGCAAAGTAGAACAATTAATTGCAAGGCTTGCTTCAATAAATGGCCGTGGAATACAAGTTAATAGCCACTTAGTCTTTTTTGAAAGTAATGTTGGATGTATAGTTCCTCCCAGTTCTGTTCATTAGCTCAGACTGCAACCTAGCTCTTCATAAGTTATTTACAATTTTCTAGTCACCAGTGTTACAGCTGTATTATTTATAACATATTACTTTTAATTTTACTATTAAGTTAGTTTCTTTGTGGTGCTGATGCTATTGCATTGCAATGCAGGTGAGAATCGTGGACAGTATGTGAATTTTCGAGACAGCAAGCTTACAAGGCTGCTGAAGGTAAAGTAAGGTTACTATTAATTCAAGTCGATAACTGAGTAAGAAAAACTATTAATTTAGGACTTATAATTAGTCCTGCTAAGGAGGGCAGAATAGAAGTTAAAATTTTTCAGATGTTTACAGTTTGAATGTAAGTGTCAAACTGTAGGAAAGTGCGGACTACTTTATTTTTAGGAACACTTTCTAAGGAAAAAGGCTTGGTATCAGACGCGAGATATTTACAGTATCATTGGATCTAGACAGAGCCTACTCGTCCCTACACCAGACTCATAGTTCATTCTGTAGCTCAATTAGATCAGTTCCATAGGTTGCTGGTTCGATTCCCACCATGGTCAGAGAAAATTTTCCTTCTTTCTTAATTAAACGTAGTACTATAGATTGGTGAAACTTGATTTATTCAACCTTAGATTCCCAGCAGCTGATTAGTAGTATAGATTTCTGGTCGATCGTTACGTGATGGATTTACTGCAGTGCTTAAATTTAATTTCTACAACTTTTCTTTTCTTGTTTCCCAAGGACTCTTTGGGGGGGAATTCTTGCACCGTTATGATTGCGCATGTCAGTCCCGCAAGTCAAGCGTTCGAGGAGTCTAGAAACACGCTACTATATGCTGACAGGGCTAAGAACATCAAAAACAAGGTACGGGCTGTTTATTACGTCATTTAAGAATTCAACGGGTTATCAAACAAATAATTTTACCTAAGGATTAACAATTGGCTCTCTGAAAAGTTTAGCTTTATAGTTATTTCAGGGAGCCAACTAGAGTGCCCTTCATTGTTAGCTTTAGTGTTATTGAAAATTTTACAAGTTAAGTTTGTACGTTTACAGGGCACAAATAAACTTGTTATTGTTGTTGTTAACGTCAAATCTTGAACGTGTACGAAAATGAAGTGTTCAACAGAGAACAGCTATACTGCTTAGTTTGAGTGTATAGGGTTTTTTGTCAACCATTCGACAATCAGCCGATCAAACCTTATTTGCACCAAAAATTAACTTTCATCAGGAATCGACCGTTTGTATGCATGCTTGGCACAGTCGGTAAGAACTGTGACTCCCAAGCGTGAGATTCCGGGTTCAATCGCCGGCTTTGTTGAAGGTTTAACACTTGTGCGGCGTTCTTTCGCCACACCGTCCGTGGACAGGGATATTAACCCGTGGTCAAGTCTCTCGTCTGCTAGCGGGGAACTTAAAAGAACCCACACACTGATCGATAAGAGCAGGGTTTCGACCCGGTGCTGTGGTCTTTCCTTTGACATACGTACAACTTGCTCTTCCTACTTGTCTTTTCGCGGAGGGCTTAAAAGAACCTGTACACTGATCGATAAGAGCAGGGTTTCAACCCATTGGTGTGGTCTGTCCTTTAATTACACATGTACACCTTTAAACGAGAATTTATGTGCTCCAAAGTGTTATTGTACGTGTCTAAATAAATTGATTGATTTGTAAATTAGTTAATTTCTTGTTGTTTGCTTTCCACATGAAGGTTCGTTGCAATCAGTTCAACGTGTCCTACCACATAGCTCAGTACACCAGCATTATCGCTGATCTCCGTAAAGAGATCTTCCGACTTAAGATGAAGATCGAGGAGCACGAAATGGAAGAAAGCAAAAGTAAGTACAATTGTCGGTCCTAAAGGTGCGTGAAGTGGAAAAGGGTAAGAGCGAGAACAAACAAATCTAGGTCCTCATGGAATAAATGAAATAGAAAAGCGTACAGGAAACTGAAGTGGAAGAGAGTGAATGTACATCAACGTAGTCTCAATAAATCTGCATTTTAGGTGGATGAAAGTAAAGTAAGAATATAATAATGCCCTGAGGGAACACGAAATGAGTAAAAATGTTGAAAAGTGGGCCCTATAAAGGAACACGAAATTTAAGGGAGGAAAAATAAGTACTAAAGTGGGCCCTAAAGGAACAAGAAATGTAAGGAACGAAAACAATTACTAAAGTGTGGCCCCTAAAGGAACACAAGATGTAAGGGAGCAAAAACATGTACAAAGGTAGGCCCTAAAGGAACACAAGATGTAAGGGAGCAAAAATATGTACAAAGGTAGGCCCTAAAGGAAC
>JAOBAT010116646.1:0-13914 GCA_026413305.1 Hydrozoanthus tunicans
TACTGGTGTAGTACTCTACCAACTGAGCTATGAAGCCATATACTCTATTACCTCTGTGATACTGGTGTAGTACTCTACCAACTGAGCTATGAAGTCATATACTCTATTACCTCTGTGATACTGGTGTAGTACTCTACCAACTGAGCTGTGAAGCCATATACTCTATTACCTCTGTGATACTGGTGTAGTACTCTACTAACTGAGCTATGAAGCCATATACTCTATTACCTCTGTGATACTGGTGTAGTACTCTACCAACTGAGCTATGAAGCCATATACTCTATTACCTCTGTGATACTGGTGTAGTACTCTGCCAACTGAGCTATGAAGACATATACTCTAATACCCCTGTGATACTGGTGTAGTACTCTACCAACTGAGCTATGAAGCCATATACTCTATTACTTCTGTGATACTGGTGTAGTACTCTACAACCTGAGCTATGAAGCTGTATACTCTATTACTTCTGTGATACTGGTGTAGTACTCTACAACCTGAGCTATGAAGCTGTATACTCTATTACCTCTGTGATACTGGTGTAGTACTCTACCAACTGAGCTATGAAGCCATATACTCTATTACCTCTGTGATACTGGTGTAGTACTCTACCAACTGAGCTATGAAGTCATATACTCTATTACCTCTGTGATACTGGTGTAGTACTCTACTAACTGAGCTATGAAGCCATATACTTTATTACCTGAGCTGTGAAGCTATATACTCTATTGCCTCTGTGATACTGGTGTAAGTACTCTAACAACTGAGCTGTGAAGCCATATACTTTATTACCTCTGTGATACTGGTGTAGTACTCTACCAACTGAGCTGTGAAGCCATATACTCTATTACCTCTGTGATACTGGTGTAGTACTCTACCAACTGAGCTATGAAGACATATACTCTATTACCTCTGTGATACTGGTGTAGTACTCTACCAACTTAGTTGTGAAGCCATATACTCTATTACCTCTGTGATAATGGTGCTGTGCTCTTTAAGTGTAATCAATGACATTATCCAAGCTTTTCAGCTAGCATGGATGATAATGAGAAAAGAGGAACTTAAAAATGTTTAAACGGCTTAACTTTACCCAGAAACAGTAAAAACGTAACTACCAACCTGGTAATGTAACAAACGCTTGTCCTTTCATGCGTCCAGTCATGAGACGAAACACAATTTTAGGGCCGTCCTTTTTCTGGTATCTTATAAACAATGACACTAAGTCAGCCTCCGTGGTTTTGGGACTCAAATTCTTGATGTACACAGTCTACAATGAACAAGAGCAAAAAGATGTTAAGCGGATTAACTCTTCAACTGCCAGAAACTGAAAATTGAACTTTTATCCTAATTTTATCAATATAAAATAGACTATATTGCAATGATAATTCTCCCTGCAGTTGGCAAATCTAGCTCTCAGCAATATTTCCTGATATCACACCAGGAGACAGCAAGAGTGCTTCTGTTATAACTGCCAATTTCATAACTATCATTATAAAAAATATGAATACGATAAAATTTAATACTGTTCCTAGACAACATGAAATACTTTTAATTATCAACTCAGTGGATAGACCTTGCCAAATGAGGAATAGCAGCAAAATTTTTTTGTCAAAGTAATTTATGGTTCTCAATCTTTATATTAAAACGACATTTTAAAATGTTTCAAAATGATGTCACTTGGTGAACAGGAAAATTTTCAGTTTTTAAAAAAAATCTGCAGCAAATCCATAACATTTGGATGAATTAAAGCCAAACTTTTGGTGATGATGTGTCTCAACGTTTTTTCAAAAAAATTACAAATTTTTGTTGTCATGGCAACAAACTAGGTTCCAAGCCCCAAGTGAGAATTTCTGAATTCAATAGTTTTTTTTGCAAACCTTACTTAATCCCTCCTGAGCTGAGTAGTTCAAACAACAATTAGCCCTAATCCATGGTTAATTACCATGACAACCAATAGGCAGTGTTAAGAGTTAACTGAATCAGGGCTAACCATCTTTTGAACAACTGAGCCCTGGTTTTCAAAATTCAGAGTCTTCAAATCTCCAAATATCTTTCATAATGGGGTTCATACTTATGATTTCATTAGATTACCCTGTTTGGTTCGCCAAAATCATGGTCTTTAAATCTCGGAATATTTTTGATTTCCTCCAATGACAATCTGTTCTTTAAAATCACTTCCTCATCAACAGCTGTGATATCAGGCGAAAGATTGGAAATTTCTGCAACGTGACTGCCCACCTGTCCATTTTCCATGGGTTTACTAGTTGATTGTGATTTGCTAGGCTTATCTGGGACCTTATCAATGGTAGCATTGTTCGGTAATAATTTCCTCTTATCATCTTCCTGAGATTTATTAGCATGGTCCAGTGTCGATATACTAGGTTGTAACCTGTTTTGTGGAATTGATGGGGAATAAGATCCTGCAGAACCAAATCTGCTTCTCAGGTTTAGTGTTTGCTCCAAAATACCATTATCGAGGGACACTGTGATAAGAAGAATAAAAGATTAATACTTAAAGGGCACATCACCCTTATTTTGAAACAATTTTTTTGACACAAACTTGAAAATGTAACAAAAAGGACGTCTCTTTAGACAGATCCTAATAGTTTACAGAATTTTGAGTATTTATCATAACAAAAAAAGCAACCAAGGCAACTAAGATCTGGGGCGAGTCAACCGATGTTCCTTCCAACAGGGCACAATATTTTGAAATCAACCCACAAACCGATCCACAACCCTGCCTGGCCAAAATATCTTGCACACAAAGTCAAGTCTTACAAGTGTAATTTACCCTCAAGCAAACATAAACACAGCCCAAAGAATATTAATCCCGATGGAAACAGAAACATTCCGAGGCTCGGCAGCGAAGCTTTTTAACCCTCTTCTGGTAAACATTCATTCTGAATCTGATTTTACATGTTTTATTTCCAAAGTCAAAAATCGCTTGCCAATAAATAAAGTACATAAGATATATATATATAACCCAGTTTATAAACTATCATATCATATTGTTCATATAGTAATTATTTTTTCTTATCTTTCAATAATAAAACATTGTATATATACATTTATAGATTTAACATTATATGTATTTTTATACCCATATTAAATATTTCAGTTTAAGAGCCATCTTATGGAAAGCTGAAATAAAACCGTTATTATTATTTCTTGCCCAAGTGTGTCTGCCTATTGGCCAGCCGTCCAGAGGAAACACGAAAACACATTTTTCAGTGAGTTTTAATGCCTGTACAGAGGTCTTGTGTTACCCAATAGTCATAGACATGACTCTGGTGTCAAATAAAAGCTTGGAATATAAGTTACTACAGTTTTCTTGTCAAAAATGCATCAAAATAGAGGTGATATGCACTTTTAAATGTTTCTACACATCAAAGTTTTTAACTTGTAATAACAAATGCTGAGTTTGTTCAAAAAAGAAGTATGAAATAAGAACTGGCCATTTGACAGACAAAATCAGTTGTTTCTTTTAGAAGACTTCAACTGAAAACTAAAAACGGTAACACAAACTCACTGTACAACTGTATTTTCGTTAAGACAAATTAAAAATCTTGTGCAACAACTACTCCAAAGACAAGAAACATTAAATGTTACCTCAGTGGATTGACCTTAGCTTGCTAAATGAGGAAAGGGGAGAAATATTTTGTCAAACTTTTTCATGGTTCTTGAGACATTAACACTAACTTTAATTTTTTCAAGTGATGACAGCACTGCAATGCATGGGAAATTTTCAATTCTTTTTAATCTGCTGTAAATCCATAACCTTCAGACATGTTAACCTTTGGATGAATTTAAGCCAATTTGGGCTGATGAATCGAAGCACCTGGAGGTTTTCTTCAGAGAACTTATTAATCGTTGCGGTCACTGTTTGTTTTATTGGATTGGCAACTGAAAACTTGTCTGCACTACATGCAATGGTGTCATTGCTTGAAAGCATGAAATGTTAATATCTCGAGAACCATAAAAGATTTTGACAAAGTATTTTCACCCCTATTCCTCATTTAGCAAGTCATAGGCACTGGTGTAAAGAGGGTCAATTATCTTACCTGCATTAGCCTGAACCAAATGGCTTAGATGGTTAGCTTTTTCAGTTCCGCGGTGAATGGATCTTTCAACTTCCAAAGCATGCCTACTCAAAACAGACACATTTGAGAACGAATCTGGCTGTGCCAGGGCTTTCTCTTTCTGGTCTATTCTCCTCTGCAACTCATTCAGTCTCTCCTTCTCTGTTTCAGGGTTCGCACCATATCGGCCATGTTTAGGTGCCTGGAGTTGAAGCAAAAAACATACAGATAACATAGCTTAGTACTGTGGTTCAAAATAACAATGTTTATATCAAAAACTGAAAATCTGGTAAGGCCAAGATGACTTTAACATAATTTTTTTTATTACTAATTGCAATTAAAAGGTTTTTTTAATTTGTGCCAAGACACTTTACACCTCAGTTAAAAAGAAAGATGAGCCAAACAGAGTTGTCAAATCTGTTTTTTTAGTGTTTCCAAGAATGAACTTTATGCTTTTTAGGCAAGTAATGAAATCAAAATAATATACAAGGAACATTACATTGCAGTTATGAATGACACTGTAGCAGAGTTTGATAGCAAATGGGGCTTTCTGAAAGCATTTCTTTTCTTTGAGGGAAACTGATCAATTTGTTCTAATCATAGTTAGCGAAACATAAAGATCATTATAATAATAAGTGTAACATATTAATTTAGTAATAAGTGCAACACACAAATGGACAATTAATGCAATACATCAAATGTTCACCAGTACAATACAAAATGTAATAATTACGGTAATACACAATAATGTAATTAACAGTTAATATGGTATACAAAAATGTAAAAAATTAGTGTAAATATACAAATTGTAAAGATTAATGTGAAAGTTACAAATAAAATAAAAAAAAGAATGAACTGTCTTTTCAGGCACTCTAATTCCCTCCAAAAAAGCCTAAACTACTTTGATTGTTTACTAAATTATTAGGAACAACAAAAAATGACAAAAGCAACAAATGAGAAGTCAGTTTACATATGCTGAGCAAAAGAACATCCTGAAACAAATAGCCGAAAATAATAACAATCATAACTACTGTCTGGAATCAGGCTTTTAGTAATACCTTTGAAGCAAGACCTTGTTTTTCCAACTTGAACTGAATTTCCTCGCTGGTAAAACCATACTGCCTGAGGCTCTCTACTGTATCTTCATGTTCCTGAATGCTGCGGTACTCTCGCAGTGACTTTGCGCCGGCTGCCATCCTATTAAGTGGTTTGTATACTTGGGCTGTTGTAAAGGACTTCTGCTTTTTTAACTGACTGAAAATTTTGAACAGTTATTTAGTATCTTACATATATTGGTTCTGTATAATTAGTATCAAGTCGCAATTAATGAGTAAAAAACATATATTGTTATGATATAAATAATTGTAATGGCATTAACTGAGCCAGAGACATAAAAATGATAAAACTGGTATCCTCAATCAAAGTAGTGGGAATATGATTCTTGTCAACATATGTCACAATGCCAAACTTCATCCAATGGGCTTTGTGTATTTTTGTGCACTAACAATTGATATGCAAATGAGGAAATGAAAGTAATAACTGGGCTACCTGTGGTAAGCCTAGTCATAGTCTGCAATTGTTTTTTCTTGGTTGTGGTTGTCGTTGTCGACCAGGCAAAACTTTGATCTCAATAATTGAAGAGTATAGTGCAAAAATGATGCAAGTGACTTTTGATGAAGTTCTCAATTCTCCCTACATTATCCCTATTATCTCTTGATAACCATTGGGAGAATTCAGTGTTTCATACAAAGTCACTTACATTGTTTTTGCACTAGGGTCTTCAATTAGTCCTTGCAGTACATTTTTTTATGCTAGACTCACAAGATTCATTTCTTGCTTGATCAAGGAGAGGGAAAGAAAAAACTTCAAAATGTCAGGAAACAATCTGATTCTTATGCTCAAATCATTTAAAAATGCACACTGTGTTAGCAGTTGACAGACACCAAAAGATGATCCAAGTAACAGACTCAAGGAAATAAGGAAACAAAAAAATGAGATACTAAATGAGAAACTCGCCAAGCGATTAATGAACTTGCCAAGATGGGAATCCCAAATCATAAAATTTAGAATTTAGTTCAAGTTAAAAGGGATCAAATCAACTTGCAATCACCATTTTGGTTTTTGTGGAAGGATTTATGTGGCAGAACGAGCAAGCATTTTTCTACACCTATATGATTACTTTAAGTAAAATTGCTTTCTTCAATTTTGTCAAAAATCAATAGTTGAGCTGTAGTTGTTAAAATCTCAGTTTGGTGGTGGCATAAATGGTACTGTGATGTTGACATAAGAAAATCTTGTGTGTCATTAGCTGAAACTACTTTGATGTATCAGTGAAAATAAAATACAAAAGAGATTATGCTGCAATTACTACTAAGAATAATTAAACATTATGAAGTAAATTGAAGTTGAAATTACTCTATCTCTTTTTTTCTGCATTTGGGACAAGAAAAAGAAAATCGCCAGCAACTAATACATTCATATTTTATTCCCAGGCTGGGGGAGAGGGGGGGGCGACTCCCTATATTGGAATGGTAGGTATGACTGTCGTATTTCTTAGGGGTTAAAATTGCCAGTCCGGTATTTTTTATGGGTTGTAAAAAGAAATCCAATGTTAAACCAAGAGCCTGGTACTTTTTAGGGGTTTAAAACGTAAAGCTATTGGACTGCTTGCAGTCCCGTGCTTTAGCAAACGTGCCCACTGATAAGAAGTTTAAAAAATGTCCTTTGGCAAACGTTCTATTACCTGCCTGCCTTTATTTACTGCATTTCACTTTCAGAACAACATGAGGGGACTTAGCGCCAACCCACTTTCACAGCTTTCAATTGGTATTTTTTGGGGTAATTTTAAAACCGAAAGGTATATTTTAGGGAAGAAAATTTTTATCCCTAGGTATTTTTAGGGTATTTTGGGGACTTTTCCGATGGTCATCCCTACCCTTTTGACCCCGAAGTACCCACTCTGGGATTTTATTATACAAGATTCATATTGTGTTTAATATGTTGTTATTGCATTTCTTATTTCTACTAAAATGAGGTTGGTTTTTTCTTGAAAAAAAAAGGAAATTGAAAAATGACTTTAATTGTTTCAAGAGAAAACAAAAAAAAAAGAGGACGAGTCCACAGTTGACTAGAACCCCAGACCTTCTTTAAGGCAAATGCCCTAACCACTAAGTTATGATCTTGCTGCTTGGCACGACCAGTCACCAAGCGCACATGAAAAAATAATTTGGTGCTTTCGCTCAAGACCCCCCTAGCAAAAGGTGCCTTGGACATTTTTGAAAACAAAAAAAATTAATAACAATCTGTAACTGCTGAAAAAATTTTAACACCTTGATGGAACATGTCCTTAACAAATTTAAACAAAAAGCTTAACATATAATTTTCATATACTATAAATACTCAAGTACATGTACCTCTGAAGGGAGACATTGGTGTCTAGTTGAGAATGTACCATTCTCTTCAACTGATGCTCGGCCTCTGACTCAGTTTTCTTGCCTGGAACACCAAACCTTTGATCTTCATAAGGTACAGCATCTTTTGAGCTCATCCGAATGACTCCCCTGCTCTTGTATCGAGATGGGTTTCCACTAGAAAAAGTTATTTTAGCTCTCATATTAATTCATCAGTCAAGAATTTTACAAAAATTGTAAAAATGTTTAAAATTCTCAATAAAGCCACAGGTAGCCCAGGCCATAATAGTAATCATGAATATATTAAAGTATGATGCATTAAACATGTAACAGTCAGTTAACTCAGTATAGTATCACGAAAGTCGTATCATGAAAGCTAAAATAATCATGAAGTGGTAATAAAAGAAAATGAAAATATTATCTTAGTCTCATTTATTAATGTTTGTGTTGTCAACCCAGGGCACCAGAATGCTGAATTTGAGCTGTTTCAAAGGAAAGAACAGGAGAGAATTACAGACTACTGTGTGATATACAAAGTATATAAAAAGAGAAAGGCTGTCAACTAAATATCAACCTACCTTGAATCTTGTCCTCAAAATCTCACTTCCCAAACTTCGGCTTCCCTCAAATTCCTGTTTTCTCTCGAGACAGAATATTCTTGGAGAAGTAAGATTTTCAGGACAAGATTCAAGGTAGGTTGATATTTAGTTGCCAGCCTTTCTCCTTATATATTACATAGTACTTAGTCTGTACTTCTTGCTTGTTCTTTCCTTTGAAACAGCTTAAATTCAGCTTGCTGGCACCCATGATCAACAATAAAAACAACTAATATAAAATAAGACTAAGATAATATTTCATTATCACTTCATAGTTATTGTAGCTTTTGCGATTTGACTTTTGTGTTACTGTACTGAGTTAACCGACCGTTACATATATCCAAAATTGCATCATATTTTAATGTATTCATGATCACTTCTGCAGCCTGGGCCACCTGTTAATAAAACCTGAGTTGAAAGTGAGATTAGTAGAAGTGCAATTATCTTATTTGAATAATTTTCATTTCATTTATCAATCCATTATATCACAAAGCAAAATAAAGATTCCACTCAAAAGTTTGAGAACAGTGCAACAACAACAACAACATATATAAACAATATTTATTTACAAACTCGACACTCAAGAAAAAAGTATGCCTTAAATCCTTTAATGACAATACTCCTAAGACAGTATGAACTATACTAGGAGGTGAAACTTAAATACTAATAAGAATATATATAAGTATAGAAAAAATATATATGGATTTAATTAAATAGATAAATAACTAAATAAAACAAATATAAAATCAAATATGTATATAAGTATATATGTGCGTATAAAATCCAACTTATTTACGGCGAAATTAAAACACTTATGTCATTACAAGAAAGGGAAGAATTATAGCCTTATATCAGAGTTCCACTAACCTAGAGTAACTAAAGAGCTAATCGAGCTAGGCTGCTAGCTAACAATATTGTAATAGAACTAAAAAATATATGTTAAGATCAGACAATAGTCGAAGTTTGAATATATTTAGGTTTGTACCATGGAATTCCTGTCAGTTGGTAGGATGTTGGATCCGACTGAAAATACTCTCCTTGTCCTATAGCGTAAAACATTGTAAAAATAACAAGATAAGTTATAAAAATATTCTTAATTATAAAAGCAAGAACAACACAATACAAACAATCTACCTTTTAGCTGATTATCAAATATTATTTTACCTGATTCTTCGGTCATCCTGAGTTTTTTAAGAAGTTTACATTAGTTCTGGTGGGTGCATACCCGAAGCTTTAAATTTTGTTGAGGTATTTAAAGTACATGGATGAAAGAAAACTCATTTTACAAACAATAAACTGAGATTTCGAACTAAATTTTGCCGCCATCTTGGTATCCCCAACACGCTCGCTCGGGTTTCTGGGAAAGTACGCGCAAAGGAGTCTGGATAATCCAACATGGTGGACGAGTTGAAAGTATGACTTTGGTTGCAAGATCCCGAATTTTTAGCCTCTATTTTCGAAAATCGTGGGTTCTGCTGAGAAAACCAAGTAGCCTTGGCACTAGACTATTATCGTCGACTTCAGATGGGAGTAATCGAGGAAATGAAAAAAAGAAAAAGTTAGATTTGAGTGGCTTACTAAACAAGTTAAAAGAGGAGCCTGGCTTAAACTCTGAGAAAACCAAACCCAGACATCTTCTTGAGAAATGGAAAGCAGAAAATGAACAAGAGCGTAAAGAAATACGAAGTAAGTTGTTTGAGTCCACTAGAAACACAGAAAAGGTTGTTGCAAAATTTACAGACGGGGAAATTGAAAAACCGAAACCCAAAGACGATGAACCCAAGAAAGCTCCCTTAGGAACGACTGCTTCTTTGAGCGATATGTTTCAGAAGGAAAGAACACCGAGAGTAAAATCTGATGCTGAGTTAGATAAAAGAGTGAAAAACATTTTATCCGAGCTGAAAGTTGAAGCAGGCCAAAGTGGACTTGCTAAGGGGATAGTAGGAGCAGTCAGAATGTGGGGCAAATCGCCTATCAAGACTCGCAGCGGCCATTTAGTTGAAGAATACTACGACCAGTTCAGAGAGGGAGGCGTGAATCAGGAATACAGAGGCAAAGAAATATCTTTCAAAGAAGGTCCGCGATCGCATCTCTTTGACAAGACGTTCAAAGAATGGGATGGAAAGTCAGTTCACAAACAGTCCTTATTTGAACTAGAACAGTTAGAGGAAATAGAGAAACTTAAACGAATGGACATTGGGACAAACGATTTTGAAGAAATGATGAAAATTGCAGAGAGGCAGTGGAAGTTTCCAGTTGACAATGAAGTTGTAAAAGTTACAGAGGAAAATGTTGGATTTGAAGAGCACGTTTTTCTTGAGCATCTTCTTGACAATTTCCCAAAGAAAGGACCAGTGCGGCAGTTTATGGAGCTGGTGGTTAACGGCCTCCAAATGAACCCACACTTGTCAGTGAAACAAAAGAAAGATCAAGTGTTTTGGTTTAAAGAATATTTCAGTAGCTTTTCTGAAGCAGAACTCAATTTCTAAGAAGCAGAAACTTGTAAAGCAAATTTTAAGTGTCTTTTAACTTTCATATATAATTATTCAAAATCCATTGTCAGTATTACAGTCATCAGCAGCTCTGATTTCTAAATAAAATTATTCCTTCAAACAGAACAGGTCATTTTGAAGTATTAAGTCACTGTCCATCCCCTCTTAGCTTAGGAAGGAATGAGATGTGTTTTCAGGGGTCTTGGAAGGAATGTGTTTGGGGGACCAGGTTATTTATTCCTTGCAAAAAGGAAGTTACAGATTTTGCAACCCAGTCACTAGAGTAACTCTGAAAAAACTTTTTTCAGTTTTGCAGTTAGAGCAATAGGAAAAGCTGAAAACAACGCAAGAGTAGGGCATTTTAACTGATAGAGAATTCTGCTGAACAATGTTTGTGATGAGTGATCATCTGGCACTTTTTCCTGCTTGCATACCATAACTAGTGAGGCACTTGTGAATACATGAATATGAATACAAAGAATAGCTACACCTTACTACCAACAGACTAAAATTTGGTTTAATATTTTTTTCACCTTATCTCATTTGAAAACTTAACCTAAAAGTGGTAAATGACACACCAGAGAAGCCCATTAAATGTTGAATAAATAAATTAAAAATATTTTAGCAAGAAACTAAAGTACTTAAATAGCAAAATGTTCAAGTTAGTATTCTTTTTGGTAACTTTGGTTCACTTTGTGATGAAGATTTTTTAGAGTATACAGCCACGTAGTGGGTTCAAAATATCATTCTGAAAATCAGTCTTACTATGTAGGATTGGGTTTTTTTGGCCCAAAATTTTTGGTGGCTGTTTTTGCTGGGCAAAAAAAAATGTAAACATAACCTACTAGATCAAACTATACTTGAGAATCAACCTCGTTCCAATTCCCCCCTCCCTCCCAAAGAGGGGAGAGAGAGATAGGCCTTGGTAACAAGTTGCTTGCAGATTTGCATGTTCCTCTTGGTACTTCCCAATCCATCAATTTGAGACAACTAATCATAATTTTCTGATGTTTATTGTTTGCCTTTTCTTTTACTTTAAATGAGGGCAGAGACAATGTCTGATTGCTTTTAAATCTCTGGTTGGTATAGTTACATAGTCAAGTAATTCACTGTTAACCCTATCTAGCCTGGGGCCGGGGGTTGATTTAACCCCCCCTGTTGTTTTTTTTGGCCATAACTTCTACACGGTTCAGCAAATATTAATGAAACTTTGCGACTTTTCCTATAATTTTATTAGGAATCTTTTGATTTAGAGTTAATCAATCTAAGATGTATACTGTAACCATGGTAACCAAGAAATGAATGACTCTTTTTGTAGTTTTAGTTATTTTGATTTTTAAAATGTTTCCACTCTAAAATCGATAGATTTAATAAAAAAACCTTAGGAACTCCAAAACAAAACTTGATTTGTTGAAATTTCTGCTATTTTTTAAGATTATGTTAGAAGTGGTGCATTGTGGGTAAGTTATCAACATTTTGAAAAAAGTTTCCTTGACATTTTTTGGTACATATATTCACTGTATGTTGCTGTAAAAAAAAACTAGCCCCATAATTTCCTGTCTGCAGTACTTTTACTAGAAAGCAAACAAGATAAAACAGTTTTTGTTGTTGCCATGGGCAACAGCACCCTTAACATTTTTGTTGTAGCTTTAGACGACTTTTTGCAATGTTCCAAGCAATGCACATCAGATAATGAAGACATATAACACAAGTTGACTATTTAGATTTACTATCCGATCATTTTGCCCATACTGTAAGCAACAACAATAAATGTTCTGTGTTGTCATGGCAACAAAAAACATGTTTTAGTAAATGCAATTTTTGTATTGAATAGTGATTTGTATTAGTATTATTTTTAGTTTTGTACATTTTTTTCTGTGCTTTTCAAAATCTATTACATTTCTAAATACGGTAACACATCACATAATCATATGTTCTAAAGAAAGGAAAGAGACAAATTATTAAATTGCTGATGGACTAGCTGATGGTGTCAGCAATATGTCATACCATAATCAAGTTAAAACATTAACTATCACAAAGTCTCTCTATGCCTTTTTCATCGAAATAACTTTAGTTTATAGTTCTCACATTGATTTCTGCGACATAAGTCATGAATGGCTATAAATCCCTAGTAAAATCAAATGTTGTGACGTCATCGTGACATCATTTACTTTAAATACAAACTGACACCACTAACTTGTAGGGCTTACAACATTGATCAGTTGACCCAAGTTTCACATGTTTCGGATAAATAACAAGAAGTTACGGTGGGGGGGGGGAGGGTTGAATCAACCCCCCCCAGGCTACGACACCTCAAAAAAGCCCAGGCTAGATAGGGTTAACTATCCATATCAAGATCTTACATGAGTTAACAGCTGTATGAGCATTATTTTTGGCTAAAGAATAAAATGTACAACACAAAGATCATGTTACATTATTGAGACTAGGACTCAAAACAAAAGAGAAACAAACAGTTCACTAGTCTATAAAATATTACAACTCTCAAGCTAAAACAATGAAAAATATTTTATTTTTTACATTTAATATCAACTGTAACAATCAACTAGCTAATAAAGGAAAACATAATCAAAGGTAATAAAATAGTTATAAATGCATTAGTAAAATAACAAAATATTTGTGTAAAACAATAAAATGACAGTTTTGTATATATATAATAGTGGACTATTTTTTCCAAGTACTACAGCTGATTTATTTTACAAAAAATTGTTACTAAGATAATATTTTGTTTTCTTTCTGCATTGGCCAGTGGTTTACCTAGGTATGGAATTAGAAAGGAAATGTTGCCAGGGGAATGATACTAAGTGGGATAGATCTATAAATACCATAAATATCTGATTTGCAAGAACTGTGCAGAATTTGCTGTGCTTTCATCATTTCTCATATTTGTTATTTATTTTCTAAACTTCGTACCTTTATTAACTTCACATCAAATCAGTCTTAGAAGTGAAATAAAAATGCTAAAGAAAACAATTCTCAGCAACTTGTACACCAACCCAACAGGTAAATCAATAGCCAATGAATGTTTGATAGTATCTGAAAAATATTTCAAAGAGATGTTTATATCTTGTAGTAAAAAAAAATGATATTGGAGTTAAGATGGTATCTGAGTAGATGCTAGTGCTTCAATAATTTTGGGAAGATGTGACAACTTTTCCTTGATTTCTTCTGGAAGTCTGTCTGAGTGGCTAAACCTAGACAGAAAATAAATTAAGGTGATTGTGGTGCACTGTAGCTGTATTAGTCATAACAGACTGTGGATAAGTGTATTGGTTGTGGGTAATTTGTTGCCTTTGTAGGTACATCTTCAAGGGGTGGGGTG
>JAOBAT010116657.1:0-13913 GCA_026413305.1 Hydrozoanthus tunicans
GAAAGGGTCTGCTGATCGGCGGATTGGGCCAAAAATTTCGTTTGGATTGCGGATTTCAACAATAATTAGTGCCGAACTGCGGATCTCTCAATGGCCTCGTCGACGTATTTGGCACTGAAATTGCGTGGATCGGTGGATCCTGTACGCCCCCCACCCTCTATCTTCTTTTTTCTCTGCCCACAAAGCAATAAATTTATCCTTTATAGCGTTGCTAGCTGGTAAAGATTGACAGTGTCAATTACTTCAAATTGGGTGAATCTTTCTTGCTGGGCACTGTCGAATACCCTTTTTTAGAAAAAGCATCGCTCAAGATACGCTCGTTACATATAACCGCGCAGGTTTTGGAAAAAATTCTGTAACTGCTTGTTTGCTTAAAGAAAAACTACAAAAAATGACGAAAAACTCTATCAGAAACGCATTTTGGGGTCTTTTCCGATGGTCATCCCTAACCTTTCAACCCCGGAATGCGCAACAAAATCTCCCACCTAATATGTTGGAAACTGGCTGTTTTTCCTGTTGAATCGCCAATTAGTCTGCCATTTAGTATTCTTAACTGGATTAATTTCTGTACAAATATCAATAGTAAAGACACATTCCGCGAATTAATTGTGGTTTCCTTGAGAATAGCGTTCTGTTCTGTCTTCCTCTCCAACTACTATCAGTTTCCGCTGCTCATCGCAGTTGAAAAGCGTATGTCATTATACAAATCATTTCAATTCAAAGAAAAAAGAGTGCCGGAGGTTCTGAAAATCCTGAAAGACACAAATCCCAGGAAAACCTCTGGATGGGATGACATTCCATCCATTGTTTTTGAAATAGGCTCCTCAGAGCTTGCTACACGCCATCTGTCATTGGCCAAGGAATTGGAAGAGAGGCGAGAGGGTGCCTGTTTATAAAAAGGACAATCGTTTGAACACGGTAAATTACCGTCCCGTAAGTATACAGATCACGGTAAATAAAATTTTTGAAAAGCTTCTCGCAAATCAGATCACAGCAGAATTTAATGAACGTTTAAGTGAAAGCCTGACAGCATACAGGAAGAGACACAGTTGCGAAACGGCACTACTAGCATTGACAGAAAACTGGAAAAGTGCTCTGGATAATGGAAAGAGCGTTGGCCTGTTAAGTACTGACATGAGTAAAGCGTTTGATTGTCTTAATCATTCTCTGTTACTTGCTAAACTGGAGGCATATGGCTTTAACAACGAGAGCATCAAGCTAATGAAATCATATTTCATGGATCGCTACAATAGACTAAGAATTGGTGGAATCACAAGCTCCTGGAAAAAGGTCGAGAAAGGATGTTCTCAAGGGTCCTCGTTTGGGTCTCTACTGTGGAATTTATTCCAAAATGATTTGCCATTTAGTATCCCTTGTAAAGTTGGAATGTATGCTGACGGCCATCAGTTTTATGAAATCAATAAGGATATTAACACTGTACAAACAAAACTACAGGATACTGCTCAAACAGCTACAACTTGGTACGATTCAGACTTTCTCAAGGGGAATTATGATGAATATGGAACAATGGTAATGAAAGGAGGCAGACTGAACGATAAACAATTAGAGCTAAATGTTAACGGGACAGCCATTAAGTCGTATAATTCTATTAAGTTACTGGGTGTAAACACTGATGATAATTCAGTTAAATTTTTCTGACCACATAAGTAACATCTGTAAAAAAAGTAGCCAAAGGTTAGGTGTAATTAATAGGTTAAGGAATTTAATCCCAGCTAAGGCTAAATTACAACTTTTTAAGACTGCTATCCTGCCTTATTTAACTTATTGCAGTACTATATGGAATTGTTGTAAAGCTAGTGATTCCAGAAAATCAGAGAGGGTACAAGAACGGGGCCTTAGGGCTGTTTACTGTGATCAGTTGCATAACATCATATAGCGATATCCTTAAAAGGGCTAAATTAACAACCTTATATAATAGAAGGTTACATGATCTAGCTGTGTTAATGTATAAAGTTAAAAATGATCTGTGTCTTAACAATATTAATAACTTGTTTGCCATTGATAACAATAGATATAATTTAAGAAAGAGTTATTTCATAATACCTAGAGTAAGTACAACACGTTATGGTAGGCACTCTCTTAGATACTTAGGTCCAGTTATCTGGTCTAAGTTAGATAGAAAAACAAGAACACAAAGAACGCTACAAGATTTTAAAAGGGCTTTGCATAAAATAATTATATATACAAAGTTTAATTTCTTCGGACAAATGCAAGAACTGTATTTTATGTAAATCTTAACATTTTATATAATCAGTATTGTATTTCTAATCTTTTAGCTAATGAGCTGCGAACTAAGCGAACACTTTTTACATAACAAAACATCCCACAATTTTGAAAATGACGAAACTATTATCGCAATAGAGCAGTTAAGAAAACAAACTCTAACTAACGAACGAAAAAAAGAACTCCTACGCGCGCGGGAGGCATTCTGGCAGAAAGCTTTGACAAGCACACAGCCCGATGGGCTAAACAAACGTATAAGATAAGATAATGCAGAGATCTCCAGCCTAAAAACAGTACAAAAATTGTTTATGACATTTTTATAGAGATAGCATTTCTATTCCTAGCATTTGCCTTTGTTAATCTGCGTACTAATTATCATTGATTACGTAACCTATCAGAACAATAGTTAAGCAATTAAGAACAGAGGGTATAAATAGAACTTTGTCATTCTTGTAAGACCCCTGACGAAGGCAGAAGCCGAAACGCGTTGGGTTAATAAAATAATAAATACGAAAAGACCATTCTGTTTTTGTTAAGTATATGTATAAACAAATAAGTAATTTTTGAGAGCGCTCAACTTAAGAAGGAGCAGAAATTTAACATTGGTATCAGACTTTAAATTTGTTTCATTGATTTACTGCTACAGCTCTGTTTCGTATGATCACACTCATCAGGCAAGTCAATGAATGACCGTTATACATTCCTTGCTGGTGTTATAAGGCAGGCAGTTGTAAGTAACAGAGTTGTTCTAAAATCTAAAATCTAAAATTTTTGAGGACGCATCTGTTTCTGTGTGGGCATTTGCTAGCTAGTTCATTTCGTTTGTTTAAGCTGCACAGTTTGTTTTTGCAAATAATCATAAATTTTTCATAGAGGCAGAGGCTACATCTTTTGCTAGTATTACTCAATGGTTGGCATTTTTTAAGTATTTTCCACTTTAGTGTGAACGTTTGTTTAGTCTCTTTCAAGTCCCAGATGTATTTCATTTCTTCTGTGGGCGTTTCGGAAATACGTCTTGTGGTTTCTGTATCGTTCTTTGAAGTTGGTCGCTAGTCCTACGTATGTTTCGGTTGTCACTGTAGCTTGGTAGACTACATTCGTTTGTTTGCATTTTCCTTCGAGAGGGCATTCCGGTTTAATTCTGTAGTTGCATTTTTTTCTGCTTTTTTTGCGGGTGCTGGCTGTTCAGTGGCGTTTGGCAACATTTTCTTATTATGTGACGCGACAATTGATTTTATGTTGCATGCACAAGTAACTTAATTTAAGAGCGTGAATGTAGAAAACTTATATATTTAGCAGACTTTTTGAAAAGACTCGAAAAGTGCAGATTTTAGTCAGACGTGTCACCTAAAATTTTGAGTGTTCAAAATTTGGGTTTTCAAAAGTCCAGTCTACGTATTTAAAACAAACGGTCCGCATAACCTAACAGGCATTCTACAAATGTTTGGACTCTCTCAAACATTAAATGGCAGATATTTTAAGTTTGTCTTTTTTCCTGTTCCAGAAATCTATAAACTATTTTAGAAGAACAGTCAGATAAAAATACCAGTTTGTATTTCAGAATCACTGAGCTGTGAAGTTTTAAAATCATTCAAGTACAAAGCCTGATCGGAAGCGTGTCGCAAAAATACTAGAATTCAAAGTTGTCAACAGCTAAATGTGGTCAACAAACAAAAACATAGTCTGTGGGACAGAAAAAATGAAACCATGAGAACTTTATTTTGTTACATTATGCCGAGCTTAAAATCATGAATTCAAGCTAGAAATAAAATCGAACTTGAAAGTTTGCACTAAAAAAATAGAAAATCAGTAAACATTTTTTATTAGAACCATTAACGTTTTCCCAGCCTCGTAGTTCTTTCAAAATATTAAGGGTCTCCACAGGCTAGACGATTAGTTGTCGACGACCAAAAAACATAATCTGTGGGAGAGGTTCAGTTTGTCGAACAATTTACTTGTCGACGACTAGCAGTCCCTCCTGAGAAAGGGAAACTGCGTAATAATTGACTACGTAAAACTTTCGCGTTTAGTCATCGGTAACAACCTCTCCCACTATGTTTATTCGTTGTCGACCACATCATGAAGATTAATCGTAGACGTTCTCATGAATAAACAGATCGTACTTCATGATGAACCAAATAAAGATAATGACAGCTGCGGTTTTAAGCCTTTCGCAAAGTCGCTCGGTCGGTTGAAAGTTATCTTTTGCATTATCAGAAATCACGAAAAAAAGCCTGTAAGAATACGTCGAGGCTGAAATAATGACGCAGACAGTGCGACTGCTCATCAACTCAAACTCGGTGAGCACCATTTCCTTCGCTGCACGTGGTAGTTTTACCCTTTCAATCCCAACCAGTCTTTCAACACCCAACTAAGTCTCCTAACGAAACACATACGTAAGGCCGTCTGATACTGAGAAAGCGTAAAATCCTCCCAAACTTTTTCCATGAAAAGTATGGTATTTAGTTAGGAGAATTTACAAATGCAACTTGATATCGAGCTATCTAAAACGCCCCAAATATTTTTGTACGTTCGGAATTGAGGGCTTATCAGTCATAAACGTGTTTTCGAAAATACAAAACTAGTAATTTTGAAAACAAGTGCTATTACGTACGTGCTCGCGAAAACGGATATCTAAAAGTGATTTAGCTTCTTTTCGAGTTGTAATTCATTGAGGCCTCCTTTGTTTGTTAGGGGCTTGTTACAGTGAGCGTTTCAAAACACATGGTTTTAGTAGGTATGTTTCTGTGTTTAATTACGACAGTATCGTACTAAGACATTTTATTCTGGGACTGGACCTAAAGATACAGTTGATACACTGCATTCAGTCGGGGAAAAATAAACAACGAGCATTTATTGACATTCTGTTCAGACCAAGTTATTTTTTGTTTACTGAACGCTGAAATAAGTACACAAAAAGATTTTTAAATTGACAATCAAATTTAAAAGATTCTAAATGAAGAATAACTGTTTCGGTTAAGTTTCAACCCAAACTATCATAGGGTTTTTCTTTGTACTAAAGCGCGCCCTGACTCTAACGAGTTTTGGAGCACGCCATTAAATTGAAACACCCTCTAAACAACTCAGATACAAAGACACCTTTGTTTAAACCGACAATGAAGTAATGGAAGACGAAGTATAAACAGCAGTTGATGTGTGATTAGATACAACCAAATGTTTATTTCAGGCATAGGCACAAATTTTAAAACAACGCTAACATATTTCAAGTGTAAGTAAGAGTTCTGCTTAGTCGCTTAATTCGACTCTTGGCTCATTTATACTGGCCAAGCACAGAATACGAAACGGCTGGTTCACCGTTTATAATAGACAGTAAATATGTAAATGTTATCTTATGCTGTCATTCATTTTACGCCTCGTTGGAGAATTTTCCAACGGTCTAAAAATCACGCGGGTTAATATATATCTCAACGACAAACCACTTGATGAAAGATGCGAAGAGCAGCAACTTCGTCGACTAACTTGTAAAGTATCTTGAGGTTATAAAAAACGTTTTGTTAAGATCTTCAAGAGTCACTGCCCGTTACATCTCTCCAGTTATGGATCCGTCAGATTAAAAAAAGGTAAACATTTTGAAAACTGTTCAAATTTTTCTACAAGTACAACATAAAACTCGCGCTGCTGTTGTAAACACAACTCAATGCTTTCTAGTGTCAGGTTTATTTAGCAACCGAAGTCCTATCTTTCTCGGGATAAGTTCTTAAAAATTTGGAACTTCACTCGTATTGGCAAAAGAAAATGACGTGCTAGACTTTTATAAGCGTTCAAGTTTTAATCAATAATCTTCTCGTTTAATTTATTGTAAAGTTTGTTCACCAACAATAGTTGTCACACGAGTGTTGATTTCAGATAGTCACGTAATTGTTCCAATTCTCTTATTCCCCGTTAAACTATACTTTCTATTTTTCTTAAACTGAGAAGCAACAAGCAAGATGATCATTTTTTTAGAAGGTTTTTGCTTTTTTATCAATTCTCTAATAACTCATATCAAATAATTTAGTATGTCTCGCAGATGAGCGATCGTAATTCGTATATTGATCCAGCTTGGTATGCGATACACAGCGGAAACTGAAACAGTAGAAAGCTTTTCAGGAGCGTTGTTTGAACTTCTATCATTCTATATAACGCAAGACAGTGCAACTTTTGCCATGTGGACTTGGGGCTGTTTCGTTTTGATTTTGCTGTTGCATGCATGTACTCAATTAGCATTTACTACATGTATGTTAATATCATTATTTTCGATATTTTTTTAGAAAATGTTATTTGATTCGAATTCAATTTATCCAGCTTTGTCGAAGATACAGTCGAACCCCTCGAGAAGACGGACACCTCTATAAAACGGACACCATATCTTGGTCCCTTCCGTTTTCTCATGCAGTCATTTACTGTATTTTAAGTCTCTATAAGCCGGACCGACAGTTGAGGCCGGTCCGAAGGTGTCCGTCTTACACAGGTTTGACTGTAGTAATGTTTTTACAACTTTGACTAACTTACGAAAAATATTGAAATCTCGATTAGCGCTGTACTTAGCTAAAGGCGGACACCTTCGGGACTGGCTTCAACTGTCCGTCTTAGAGAGATGTCTGTCTTATATAGACTTAAAACACAGTAAATGACAAAGATTTGGTGTCCGTTCTGTAGAGGTGTCCATCTTGAGGGTTCAACTGTATATCGTTCATTCATGGGAAAATCCGAAAATATCGGAGCAGTTTCGTTGAAACCATGTGTGGGGATTGTTTGATTTTTGGACAGTGAATGAGTGATGAAGTGACCGATTTACTGTTCGTTTAAGGTAAAAATTGAAAACTGTCAAGTATCTAGAACTCGTTTGTTTTGGTGAGTTGTAAATGTATAAGTAGAAGTCAGATGAGAAGTGGTGTCCGCGCGGAGCGTAAAATAAACAAACTTATTACTAAGATGTGTCTACTGACCGTTGCTAATTAATCTAAAGACTTAGCGATCTCCACGCAAAACTCTTTTTACAAAGTATGGACGTAACAGGAAGTGACAAACTAATCCAAACTATTCAAATCTAAACAAGCTATGGAGTTCACTAGAACACTAATACTTAGACTGACACGCGGCGTCAGGATCTTTTCTGTATGGTTTTGGAATCAGGACTCAACATCATGCATTTTAAATTGCAGAACCGAAGCTACGCCTGCCACGTATAAAAAGTAGAGTATAGAGCCTCTTCACAACTTTTATAGCTTTTCCGCTTAGTTATTAAGTACCACTTACAACTTGCATTTAGAAAACCAAACGTTATTTACTGCTTTCGCCAGCGACAAAACAGCAAATTTGTCTACTTTATAGTCTAAAATGGCCTCAAAGTCAAACCAACAACTTTCTCCTGAACCGGAGGATTCATTTAAAAAAAAGCATAACCCGGAATTGTTTTCCGTTTTTAAATAAACATTGAGTAGTTTCCGTAATTTAAGACGAAAGTTAAAGGACAGCATTACTTCTGAGCATCGAAGCGTTGCTGAAGCCACTAGACAGCTGTGCATTGCGTTTGAGTTTATTAACTCAATCGGTCTAGGAAAATCTTTGTTTCCTAGTTTACAGCTTGTTTTACGTTGTAAAAAAACTATTGCCATAAAAACAATGTTTTTACCTGAAGATGACTTTATGAGTTGAAAGCGTTTGTTTTTAAATCAGCTTTTGACCTTTGTATCATTTTGATATTTCCAAAATAATGTTGAATATAAATAATTGAATCAAAACGTGCTTTGAATCAGGGCGTATCTAGATTGATTCAAGGAGCTTCACAAATATTAATCCCAAGCCTGCACTTTCCCTTAAGTCTGATAACCCACGCACGTCATACGAAAGGCGTAAGGATTGGTTTTGACGGTTGAGATAGCATTACATTCGAAGCAATCACGACTTAGTTGAACTTGACAGTCGCTATACTATACTGAAAAAAAATTGACTTTATGCTGTTCGAGTGAGAAATGGTATATGTATGTATTGGCTTGTCTATATTCTCCACTTAACCATTCAAGTCAGTCAAACTCTGACAATGCGCTCAAGTACCATACCTGAATGCTTCTTTACGTTGTTGATTGCCAACGCAGTATTTTTCTTTTCCGCTAAAAAATTTGTAGCCCCAAAATTTATTAAGCTATCAGAGGAACTGAATTTTGCGGTCAGAGATGATGCGCAGATAAAGATTTTGGTATGCATCTTGTATAAGTACCAAGGGTTCATTGACGTACGTCTTTTTCTTCTTTTTTTGGACGACATACAAAATTCTCTCGTCCAAAAATAAAAAAAAGACGTGAAGGAGCCCTTGGTACATATATACAATGCTTGTGCGACGTTTTCAGCGGTCAAAATTTGAACACAAACGGAACTGAAATACTCCGTCATGAAATTATTAGTTTCGGTCTCGTTCGTAAAAAATCAAAGGCTTGAATCAGAATTGTACAGTCAAACCTCTCTGAAATCTTGGTCCCTATCGTGTGTTTTCTCAGTCATTTACACCTCTCGAAGACGGACAGTTGAAGCCGGTCCCGAAAGTGTCCGCCTTTGAGAGGTTTGACTGTAACAAAAAGGGCAACAAAGTTTCTGTCACGTGCATTCCCATGACGGCACGCGTACGGCACCCCACAACAAATAACCATCGTATCACATAACATAATTGACCCTTTATCACATAACATTTTATCGCTGTATCACAAGACTTATTACTCCCGTCACTACCAAGTAATAATCATTGTATCGATGACATACGGTCAAACCTCTCTAAGACGGCCACCTTCGGGACTGGCTTCAACTGTCCGTCTACGACAGGTGTCTGTCTTAGAGAGACTCGAGCTACAGTTAATGATTGAGAAAACGCATGGTAAGGACAAAGATTTGATGCCCGTCTTATCTGGGTGTCCGTCTTAAGAGGTTCGACTGTACTTCACCAAATCTGTTGACGTGTCTTATTATTTATTTTTAACATAGAAATTTAGTGGGGACCAAAATGACGTATAACTCGTTCGTGGCAGCAGTTGTGATAATCGTCACACTAGGAGTGCTATTGGCGGTGTACCTCGTGGTTCTTGTCAAGTATGCGTTTATGAGAAGAAAGAGGAAGAGAGACGAGTATTTTGAAAAAGATTTCAGTTCCCCAGTTACACTGCACCCCATTGGTGGTTTTAACGTCCCGACTCTTGCGTGCACTTCCACTTGTGAACGAGTGCAACCACGCACATTCGAAGAACTCGCAAAGGTAAGGAAAGAAGTTTTACGTCTGTTTTGGTAATATGAGCTAGACATAAAATTATTGGTTATACACGAGAACAAGATAACGGTGCCCAGATGTCCGAACAAAACCAAGTGGACTATAGCAAAGACGAAGGCAAGATCACGGGCTCATCGAATTGTAAGATACTTGCAAGATCAAGGTGCATTTCCACCCGTGATCTTGTATTCTTCTTTATCATTGTGAACACGATATCGCCGAAATTACAGATGACCCAACCTTAAAATAAGGTTGAACCTAAAAGAAGACCAAACAGTCCCAACTACTTGCAGACTAACCGAAAAAATGGTTAAACAAATAAACTCATAAGAACACAATTACTAGTAAGCCCAGATTATTTTTAGGTTTTGATTTTGTTAAATATCAGCGTTATCAACGAAACTGACTGAGAAATGGGAGATTGAGTTTGCATACCTTCTTCTTCTTCTTCTTCCAATTTAACTCCACTCCATCTAGTTGAGGATTCTTTCGAGTATTTGATGTGAAGGTGCATGAGTTGTGCGGTGCAGTGTTCGTAGAATATTACTGATATGTTATAAATAGATCAGACTCAAAAATACAAAATAAGGCATAATTATAAATAGTTTCAGTGACCGAGTTTCTATTTAAAATCTGGTCGAGACGTCGCCTGGACCACGGAGTCGGGTAGACTGTTCCACTCTCTTATTGTGCGCGGAGCGAAAGACCACATATGGTGGTAGTTCGTCCGTGATGCTGGAAATTTAAATCCCTCTGCGTTAACGTGTCTTGATTGACGTCTTCGCCGTAACTTTGGTACCCGGGATTACCTTGGGAAAGAGCGTGGTCAAGTTTCGTAGTGTTCTTTTCTTTCTTTGGTGGTATTCTAACGTACTATCCGGTACCCAAAATGAGTATACCACATGCATGACCAGATTCAATGAAGGTTTTGCTCTTGAGAAGGGAAGGAGTCCGGGAGGAAGACCAACGCAACTAGTTCTTCTATCTAATATCTGCTTTTATGAGCGTTTCTTTGACAGAGTGAAGAAAGACTGGCACAGAGTAAAAGCAATGACAGCATTCCAAATGTTGGACTCAATGGCGGGAACTACGCCGGTAAGCTGAAATTCTCCGTGCACTACGACTCTTTAAGGTGAGTAATGGGACAGGAGGAGAGAAAGTAAAGTAAACAGGAGTGATTCATATGCATGTGTGGGTATAGGGGACGGTATTTCAAGGTACCATTAAACACTAAAACAAAGCACTTCAATATTTGGGAGACGAACATAAGAAGCTAACACTTTTTGTGTTCAAGGTATATAGTTCATTAGGTGTATGCGGTGGAACTAGAAAAACAAGACAGAAAGTTTTAAAAACACCTTTCCACTAGAACATTTTTTGTTCCCAGGAACTAAAACTTTTACGAACAGAAAACATTTAAGAAAAAAGATTATCTAAATAGGACTTTGCATCTCCTATTTTGTAAGATCTTGTTAGTTTTTATATAATTAAGTGAGTGTAACGCAGAAAAACAATGAACGCTTAAAGTAAAATCTGCACAGTTGATTGCATTTTTTAAAGTAATTGAACTAAGAGTATTAGAAACCGTGATCCAGTTCATTGTTGTTATAGCTATCAAACTATCGTTGTAGTTAGGAAGTTGAACTCGTGATTTCTGGTAAAATGCCACTATTACATTATCTCAGTGGTGCATTGCACTACAAATACAAATCCCGTTGTAGTCCGGCATTCAAACACGCGACCTCTAATGCAGCGCTATACTAGTGGCAATCCCGTTGTAGTTCGGCAGATAAAAATCCCGTTTAACTCTGGGATTTGAACCCGCGACCTCTAATGCAGTTCTGTACTAGTAGAAATCCCGTTGTAATCCAGATTCGAACCCGCGGTCTCTGATGCAGTGTTGTGCAAGTAGAAATCCTCTTGTAGTCCGGGATTTGAACCCACGATCCCTGATGTAGAGCTGTGCTAGTAGAAATCCTGATGTACTCCGGGATTGCAACCTCAGCTGTGATATCCGGTGCAGCGCTCTCTGAATCTATCCAGAATGTAGAATGGAACACAGCGACCCAGAAATAAAAAGACTGATGAAGTATGGGCTGGAGCCCCACGTAGCCTTTAGTGCAATGCTCTCTAAACAGAATCCCATTGAAATCATGCAATATATCTTTGGTTTATCTATTTTGAAAGTTGTTATTTTAATAGAGATTTTTGACTACAGTTCAGGTTACACTTTGTTTAGATTGATTACACCAGCTCCCCAATTTACAAATATTTACCGATAAACCGATTTGTATTCACTTTTTTTAACCAGTATTGAAGATAGTATTGCAGTTTATTAAATATTTTATGGGTTTTCTTAGGGGATGTTTTCGTGATATCGGGGTAAGTAAACTCTTGCTCCGGGACAACAATTAAGGTGAACTCACGTGGAACAATTCGTTCCGTTGAACATTCTCCAGTGGTATAATAGAAATGTTTTTCGGCTTTTACTTGTATTTGTAGGTCAACGCTTTCGGTCCATTTACACAAGGCAAAAAACCTTCCTTGCCCGGAAAAGAGCAAAGGTGACGTCATTTACTACGTCACTATCAGAATTCTTCCCATGATCCACCGCTCGTTTCAGGTAACGGCATATCTATCTATCTTTTTGGCTGTAAATAACACGCAATCTCAAAATCAGTGGTTTTTTTTCTTTGCGTTGCTTTCAAGGTAAAACCTTTTGCTTCCAGCCCCTCATTACCATATTGCTTCTTTCATTCTGAGGGTATCTGCTAACTTATTAAATTAAACTAATTATTAAGGTTTGTACCGCGGTTATATGCAATGACGTTATGAGAGGATCTTTGCGGTTGCAAACGCAATTTAAGTAATTGCAAAATACAGTCTTACCCCAATACAGTCGGACACCAATATACGACGCACACTAAATCTCGGTCCCTGTGCCGTGCGCTTTCCCAGTCATTTACTGTATTTTTGTTTCTATATGTTTTAGTCCCGGTCCCGAAGGTTTCCGTCTTGGAGAGGTTTGCATTTGACTGTAGAAGATTAAAAAAAAATTTCAGGTTTCAACGACATTCAATCTGCGGTACCGGTGGAGTGCTCTAACCAACTGAGCTATGAAGCTTCATCTTTTGGGAGCGGGTCAACTATAGTGCGTCTATTATGCCATACATACACTATTTTTTCAATCAATTTGTTTTGTCAACAAGTTTGCTATAACTATCTACCCTTTATCCACCTCATTTCCAAGGATTTAATTGATCACTCCTTCCTTCCCTGGATTAATCCATGGTTCAGGAAACGATTCCCTAAGTCATTAAATCAGAGATCAGGATTGATTATTTCGCTATTTTGGAGGGTCGATTAGAAATTGGAAGGATATCAAATTTTAGTAGCTTGAGGATTACATAGCCTTAACAGCCATCATTTCCTTATTTACTAGTCCAAGACAGTTAAAAACTCAAGCAACCCGGAGTTCGACGAGATTTTCCAATTCCATGTGCCTTACGAGAAATTTCACCAGCAGGGGATCAAGTTCACCGTCAGCTACTTTGATAGGTTCTCTCATCACGAACCAATTGGCGAGCTTATGGTTAATTTTGATGAGCTAGAGGCTCGAGGAGTTAATCTCGCTAGACAGGTTTTTCTCTACAAAGATATCAATGCTGTACGTAAGGTAAGCGAAACTTGGCGTAAACCACATCTAATTTATTGTAATTTATCACTTAAGAAACCTCGGACGGTAAAGACTGAGAGAACGTACCGTAAACTTCGCTCCGTGAATACTGAAGCCTTCCGCAAAGAACTGGTCTCTTCCAAACTGTTCCTGTCACCAGCTAATTCAGTTTCTGATCTTAGTGAACAATATAGTTTTGAACTCTCTCGCGTTGTTGATTCCTTCGCCCCACTGAAGAAACGTGTTGTGACCTTACGTCCAGCTGCACCCTGGTACACGGACGAAACTGCTGCTGAAAAAACCAAACGACGAAAAATGGAGAGGCGTTGGCACAAATCCAATCTTCACATCGACCGCCAACTATACAAAGATCAGTGTGAGCGAGTTAGGAATTTGGTTAAATCTGCGAAAATGAACTTTTACTCGTCCGTCATCCAAGATAATTCTTCCAATCCAAGGCTGTTGTTTAAAACTGTTGATCGCTTACTCCATCGCTCAGCCGAAAAGCAATTCCCGACATGCAACTCAAAACAAGATCTATGCAATAATTTCTCGGACTTTTTTGCCAACAAGCTAACTTCAGTTAGATCCGAACTTCTTATTGTTACTGACGCTGCTTTTTTGACGTTCTGTAAAAATCTGGATAATCCTTGCTTTAACTGACCTCTTGACAATTTTTCCGAAACCTGCGTAAATGAAATGTCCGTCCTAATTCGCAAATCAGCGTCCAAATCGTGC
>JAOBAT010116668.1:0-13912 GCA_026413305.1 Hydrozoanthus tunicans
GCAACCTCCCTAAAAGTAGTATATCCCCTACTCACTAGACACCTCTGAGCTGCATACTCACCTCACCAATCAGGTAACGAGTTGCAAAGTAATACTAGCATAGCAGTAATACTGCATGTGGTACTATACCATTCGAGGTATGTCCGTCAATCCTGTGTGCCGCAACCCCCCTAATCACCAGACACTGCCCAGCTCCATACACATCTTACCGATTAGGTAGTTTGGAGACAATCAGATTTACAATATGCAACAGCAAATATCCCGAGAAAGTTGTCAAAATGGCGACTCGTTTCGTGACAATCTTGGAAGAGGAAATACACTAAATAAACAAATCAGCCATTCCCTTTAAACACAAAAAAGGGCCACTAAATTTGGAATGTACGTATTCACAAGTAGGATGAAAAATGTTTTTCCCTGAAATTTCAAGAAAAAGTACAACGAATAAAGTGAGTGCTGGCTTTTCTTACTCGCATTTGAAAGTTTTGAATTGATAAATTTCGTTCAAACTTGACATTCACCCACTCTTACCTAAATTTGCTCCACTTTACTAAAACATTTATCCCCTTTATTGTCGGTGCTTAGCGAAAGATATTTACCAAGACGCTTTGCAAATAATAATTTTCCCCTAACAAAGGATTAACGCTCGAAATATCTGCACCCTAAGGTTTTCATCAATCGATATTAGATTTGTCGTAAAAATGATTGAGGAGGAAGTGGCGTTAGACGACTGTCATTTGGAGCACATCATTGATCTTGGACAAATGAATAGCTGAATATGGGTTTACTTTTAACGACTACAGTTGGAAGCTATGGCAATGTTAAAAGCAATTTATTATAAAAACAATAATTTTTGGACTCTCGAAGTATTAGATTTTTCGCTTTTGAAAACAAAGTTTGGTACTCTCAGTATTGGCTTAAACCTACGTTTGTAGGAGAGAGTTTGGGGTGCTTTTGGGAAATTTTGAAAGTGAAAAAAAAACGATATGAGGAGATTTGTATATCATTTGTTTCGGTGTGTTCTTTTGTATATTTTTTGTTTGTAAGTATAGCATGAGCCCTACACATACTGGTAGCTGGGGTTCTTTCGAAAACTTGTAAATATAGAGTGCTCTCCCCCATCCCCCCGGTCACTGGGCGAGTGCATTGCATTCATTGCCTTGCATTAATCTCCATAGTTCGTTCAGAAGAAGAGTCCATTGTACCAGAGCATGAAAGAAGACACAGTTTGGGATTTCGACCGACTTCAGGCGTACATTGACAAACACCTAGCTGAGGCAAAAGGTTTACCTGAAAACTGGGTGTTCACGTCTTTTACGGTGAGTTGTTATTCATTTTTCGTAGCTGTTCGTAACTGAACCTGAATTCGTTTTCAGTTTGAAGTGGCTAAGACAGTTATGAAAAATTTTTGTTTTCGATTTTAGCAATCCCTGGAAACGCATGAAATACTCCATGAAAAATGATATAGGGTGAAGCTTCGCCAGGAAGAAGTTATCTTTGTTTATTTATTACATTGTCGAAACGATGCAGCCAGCAAACAATACGTTACTTTTCCAACACCTCTTACTAGAGACAGTTGGTTGTGGGAAGTTCTTTCAGATATCTTGTTTTTCTTCACCCTGAGTCATTTTTTTTATTTGTTCTCCGCTAAGTCACAGAGCCTTACTGTTAATATTATAACTTTATTTATTGTCGCGAAATTATTTTTTTAGAAACGCATGCAGCAAATCATGTTGACGTGTTTCCACAGTGTACGACAGAAATTGCACCGTCGAATGGGCACCTTTGATCTGCTTGGGTTCGATTTCATGATCGATGATGACTTCAAGGTAATTTGTGACCAGTCAACGAAAAGAAGACTTAAGTAGGAAGTCAAGCTAACTGATTTATAGATCGACTGTAAAAAGTCGTCGTTTTTGTATGGGTTCAAATATTTGGGGATCGTTCATTAGGAATACACATTGTACATTCCCAAACGTTAGAGAATGATTTGTCATTTTAACATTCCTGAAGTAACGAGCTGCATCGAGCTTTGAAACTGCATCAACAAAAAAAAAATTCCTGTGCAAAATAGTTTCATATTTCTACTGACCGTTCAGGTCAATTTTTTTTCCTCATCTTCAGCAAGAGCTTGGTTACCTTTAAAGAACTTTGAGTTGTTATATTACAAACTCTTTTCAATTGTTTTAAGGTTATTCCCTAATTTTGCATTGCTCATCCTTACTGTGCATAGTTTGTTGTGTAAGCTCTAGTGCGCGTGCATTAAAATGACGGCTTTTTCCTTATGGCTGGAGTTCGTCAGAGAGGTAAATCGACATTATCTCATAAACGAGCAAATTTCAGTGTCGAATAAGAAACAATTGTCAGAAACGTGACTTTTGCAAGCAATCACAAACTTAATCCAAAGGAAATACAAAGAAGTATTCTTTACCTAAAACTTCAGTAGTGTGGAAAAGATGGCCCCAAATCGTGTCAGATGGAAGCACATTGGTGGCCTTTGCTCTATCGGACTAAAGGGCGATGACGATGATTATTTTAAACAATGTGCCGTTGCTCCGATCCAAAACGAGTGTGGGGACCCCTGATTTTGTTTCAAAGTTTAAGTTCCTATAACATAATAAACAATTGGCAAAGTTTGGCGAAAGTTCCAGTGTAGGTTCTATTTCAGTGGGAAAAACCTTAACTTAGCGAAGTGTATCTCCAATAGTATCCACATTTATTGGTTTTAACTGCTTTAAGTTCAAGTTAGTGATAGAATATTTATCTATGTTGTTGTTCTAGGTGTGGTTAATCGAGATCAACGTGAACCCCGCCCTACACACCAACTGCCAAGTGCTAAAGGACATGCTGCCTGGAATGGTTGACGAGACACTTAGTAAGCACTCCTTTACTTCAAAGACTGTTTGTTTTTATGTATTACTATAGTTATGGGCTTGCTAGCCCTCAAGTGTTCAGTAGCGGGAGGGACCAAAGGCAGTAAGATGTGTCTTCCTTCTTTACCTAAGTCAAAGGAAAATGAAAAGGCAGTATATCACCTTTCTTTCCTTGAACAATGCAGGCTGTTTTATGGTTCCTGGTGGAACCTCGAGAGCTTTGGACCACAGTTGAGTGACTCCTGATACCAGGGTTTGTTTTGATTCTTTGTACTGATGAGTTGATTTTGCTGTTTTGGAATGAAAGCTGACTTAATTTCTTTCTTCTTGGAAACCTGGTCGTTGTTTTGAAAATCTGATCTTTGTCTTGGAAACCTTATCTTTGTCCTAAACACCTGGACTTTGTCTTGGAAACCTGGTCGTTGTTTTGAAAACCTGGTCTTTATCTTTGAAACCTGGTCGTTGTTTTGACAATCTGGTCTTTGCCTGGGAAACCTTCTTTTTATCCTGAAAACCTTCTCTTTGTCCTCAAGACTTGGTCTTTACCTCGGAAACCCGGTCGTTGTTTTAAAAACTTGGTCTTTATCTCGGAAACTTGGTTTCTGTCTTGGAAACCTGGTCTTCGTCTTGGAAACCTAGCCGTTGTTTTGAAAATCTGGTCTTTACCTTGGAAACCTGTTCTTTGTCCTGAAAACCTGGTCTTTATCTTGGAAACCTGGTCGTTGTTTTGAAAACTTGCTCTTTGTCTTGGATATCTGGTCTTTGTCCCGAAAAACTGGTCTTTGTCTTGGAAACCTGGTCTTTCTCCTGAAAATCTGGTCTTTGTCTTGGAAATCTGGTCGTTGTCTTGAAAATTTGGTCTTTGTCTTGGAAACCTGGATTTGCTTGGAAACCTTGTCTTCGTCTTGGAAAATTGGTTTTTGTCTCGGAAAATTGGTCTTTGTCTTTTTCAACTTTCATGTATCCGGTGTTTTGTGGCCTTGCCAACTCTTTATGTTTTATTTCCCCATTTGTCGTTCTTTATGATTTTCTTGAACTCTGCTTGTGTTTACACTTCTAACATTAAGGCACCATCTCTTTCAGAAATTGTGATTGAAATTTTTGAAAAATCCAAGAAGAAGACTCAAGTCTTTCCGCTCCAAAGTATCAAAGGGTTTCGCGTGCTTTACAACGGTGAGCGGAAGAGCTAGTGTGTCACGTGTCAAGTGTTGCTTCTTCAGAACAGAAAGAAAACCTTTTCCCGTATACAAGAATGCAACTACTTGGGATTGGGCAACCAGAAAAAGGCTTTCACGTTAACTTACTCAAACTGTTATGTTTCGTGACAATAAGTTCGTCACATCATGTGCAGAGCTCTGTAGTGAAGATGTTCAAAGGATCGATGCAATGGATAGACTGGCCAGCTTACGGACTGGAGTCTTAGCACGTGTTGCAAGACCAATATTCTGGCTTGACAACTACATCAGCGTTATCAAGTCTGTTACGGACTAGATTCTTAGCACGTGCTACAAGACCAATATTCTGGCGTGACCACTACATCGTTGTTACCGAATGGCTTACGGACTAGACGCTTAGCACGTGCTACAAGACCAATATTCTGGCGTTACCGAATGGCTTACGGACTAGACGCTTAGCACGTGCTACAAGAGCTATATTCTGGCGTGACCACTACATCGGCGTCACCGAAGTGCTTACGGACTAGACTCTTAGCACGTGCTACAAGAGCTATATTCTGGCATGACCACTACATCGGCGTTACCGAATGGCTTACGGACTAGACTCTTAGCACGTGCTACAAAAGCAATATTCTTGCGTGACCATTACATCGGCGTCACTGAATGGCTACCGGACTAGACTCTTAGCACGTGCTACAAGAGCTATTGTCTGGCGTGGTCACTACATCGGCGTCACCGAATTGCTTACGGACTAGACTCTTAGCACGTGCTTCAAGACCATTATTCTGGCGTGGTCACTACATCGGCGTCACAGAATCGCTTACGGACTAGGCTCTTAACACGTGCTACAAGAGCAATATTCTGACGTTACCACTACATCGGCGTTACCGAATGGCTTACGGACTAGAGTGTTAGTTGCATTGGCAGGATCATTCGGTTTGAACACAACAATGGCACGACTAAATTTAAATTTATGACTAAATGAAGGGTGATTTGAGTTGAGGGGCAGATCACTTGATTAATCAATGAAAACTGTTGGCTTGATGAGTGATGAGAATGAGTAAAGAGTGTTGAAAGGAAATGTAACTGGCAGAGTCTCATATGGTATCTAGTTTTGTTCGCCAAGGCGCCATTTTTGACCACTTTGGCAAACAGACACACTTTGGTATGTTGGTTTTATAATTGATAAGGTAACGAAACTTTACAAAAGTTTTAGTCTGGAGAAAGGCTAAGAAATAAATTGGTGCAAAGTAAAATTTGGTGTGTCAGAAAAACTGACCATGATTTCCTAGAAACAAGGGTTCATTAACGTCTTTTTCTTCTTTTTTTCGGATGTCACGTCCGAAAAAAGAAGAAAAAAACGTTGATGAACCCTTGCTAGAATTGATGACATACTAGCAAGAACCTGTCCAGACACCAACTATTTTCAATGTGGCGGTTGTTCAAAACAATTCAGAAAGGCGGGTGTATTCGTGTGAGAAATAGTGTAATTGTATTTTAATTTGGAAGTGTGTTCTGAAATAAATTTTTGAGAAGTGTGGTTTGATTTACATGCTATCCTATGAAACAAGTCTTGCGCTGTTTTCCTGGCAGTCACGATTACTTTAAAAATAAATGAAATTTTCTATAATGGTTAATTGGCGGCAGACAAAATCATTTTGATGATGATGATGATGATAGTCATGACAATTGTTCAATCATGTAAACTTCGGCAGCGAAGTGTCGACGTTATGAAAAGCCTACAACCTTAAGGTTAGTCACTAGGTTTGCATTGCGCACCCTTACTGCGCATAGTTTCTCGCGTATAGCTAGTGCACGCGAATTGAAAATGGCGGCTTTTTCTTATGGCTGGAGTTTGCCAGGTAGGTGAATCGACATCTTCTCGTAAACAAGCATGACGACCTATCACTTTTTGTTTTGTTTTATGAATTAAGTAATAACTTTCTTCTTGTAAACTGAACATAGAGCAATTCTGAGTGTCAAATAAGAAACAATCGTTGGACGCGTTTTTTTGCAAGGAATCGGCGAAAATAATCTCAAGGAACTAATGCTTTAAACAAAGTGCTGTGACTCCAAAACGAGTGTTGGGACCCCCAACTTACATTTCAAAATTTAAGTTTCTATAAGTTAGATTAACAATATAGACAAAGTTTGACAAAAATCTCCATGTAGGTTCTCTGTCAGAGTTTATAACCAAAACCCTTTGGCAAATCCATTTATTGACATCGCATTGCAAGAAAATTACCCCGTGATAGGGCTGTTCAAAGGCTAGTTAACTTTAACCCTGAATTAAGCCAAAACTCAATTTTTTCTCTAAGTGTAGAAATATGGCTGTTGTATAAAAAACACCGTTAAGATTTTTCACACAAAAAACCTTGACGATTCCAAAATTACAGCTTAAATCAGCCCCTGAAATTTAAAAAAAAATGTAGGTCAATTGTTCAATCCAAGGTTAGTGCTACCAGGCCATTGATTAACTGGGCCCAGATGTATATAAAAGGCTGGCACACCCCGAACGAGAAAAATCTTTTAATCCAGCTTTAAATGCTAGTTCGAGGTAGCGAATGTTTAAGTGAATTGCTTTGGTTTCCCTCAACGAAAGCTTGATACAATTTGGAATAAGATACTTCATCTTCGTTTAGAATGAGTTTAGCCTGATAACAGATAAAATAAAAAGTCGACCGTTTGCTTAAACAGGAGCTTTCAAACAGAGGGTGGTAGCGTTGTGCAGTTGACAATTTTTTATGAAATCTAAGCGCTATCTAAATTTTCAATTGCCCAACTGTCTCCAAAGTATTAAACTTTGCTCAAATATAATGTTTGCTGTTCTTTAGTTTTTTATAGTCGCTGCATAAATTTGGCTCGTACGCAAGAAACCAACAAACTCCATTTTGAGTTTTCGGGCAATCAGGCATGGTTGCAAGCCCACATGCAAGACTTAACCAACTTAACGACATATATACAACTCTATCTGTTTCAAAGTTAATTTTGAGTCCTTTCGTATTTTTTAAATTCATGACAATGCCTACTTTCGGCAAACATCCTAGCTTTCACCGCCGGGCGGGACTGACAACAACGAAATGAGTTCCCTAATGGGACTTTGTTTAATGTGCGCTGTTGTCCAGAGCGCGTGGCATATACGTTTGGGGCTCACACTGTAAAAGTAAGTACTTCGTGCCGTTATGCTTAGAGAAAAGTTGCTAAACGAAGGGCTTGTGGTTCTCCTAACATGAGTTAGTGTTAGGAAATAGATGAATTTTAATGAAACACACAATGTTTTTAAGTTTGCCAAACATGTTTCAACACTAATATAGTGTCATAAACAAGTGTAGTGTCAAAACATGTGTATCTGACTAAAAAATGGTGTGTGTCTTATTAACATTATAGCTGGCTTGCTTTTTTCCGGTTTCTGTAGTGTTAGGCGGATGAGAGACTTTGACACCCCCACACCCCCCTCCTGAACAGGACACTAATCTATCGCAGGTTAGCCCCCAGCAGAACTCAGTGGTACTTATTTCTAAAGCTAAAGTGTCTTGTTCAAGGACACAACACAGTTGTCTGGCTGGGGCTCGAACTCGCGACCCTAGGATTACGAGTCGAACACGCTAACCGCTCGGCCACTGCGCTAATGGATTACTTGAAATCTACGTTTTAGTACATCTTACGAAGCATCAGAACTGATTCAAATTTAACGAATCCCGGCTCAATCTATGAGAAACTACGTTCAAGGATTCAACTAATTTGTGTCATACACCTGCTTCGATCAACTAACATCGAAGCTCTTCGAAGGTTATTTAATTCAAAATTGATAGTCTCCTTATTAACAATAAGTTGAACAACTCATTAACAGTGTTGCTTTTATCTTAATACCTAACCTTAAATTAATAGATTGCTTTTTTCGCCAGCTGCTCAATGTTATAGCTAAATTTGTTCGGTTCGCGCTCGAGTTTAAAGGAAGAATTTTTTTCATAAAAGGCTTGATTTTTAGTTGACTGTTATTAGAACCGTGTGGTGTGACGAACCACTAACTACAGGCGCACCTGGTATGGGCTTAAGTGTCGTTTTTAAAGTTGACAGCTTTTGCCAGTTTGAGCTCCAAGTTTGTGCATAACCTGTTCTTCTATCTGAGTCTTAGTTTTTCAGTTGGGCTGATGCTCTCGAGTCTTGAAACTCTAGAGCTGTGACTGATTCATACTTCATGGTTGTAAGCAAATTGTCATGGAAAGTAATTTAACAATCCAATAAAGCACATTCTTATGTGGGATGTTGTATTCACTATTTCTTATGTTTTTCAATATGGGTTCAAAATTTCATTGGTTTATTCTAGAACTTAAATGATTTGCTACTTCAATTTATTACCTTGGGTAGTTCTAATTTGTTTCTAGTGTTTATGATCAATTTTGGACCTCAATGTTCTTATCATTCTTGCAAGTCAACGTTTCTGGTAAGCATGCATCAAAACGCGTGGTATTAAAGTTATTAAATGGTCGCTCAATTTGCCCAGTGCTTAACTGTAATTTCGCAAGCTCAAACAACCTTAAACTGTTAAGTCCTAGCTCTTATAAAATTGCACAAGGTTAATTGAAGTTGTGCTGTTAGTTTTTGTGTTCAAAGAGTGCCGCATCTACAATCTACTTACAGTTTTCGAATTCAACTGTCTGAAAAAGATTTACATGTCAAAGGCGAAACAAAGACTTTTCAAGGACTGCAATCGTTAATTGCGCCTCACCTTGGTTTAAAATACTGTTGAACTCAGTAATTACAAAAAAAATTTTTAAGATTGTTCGTGAACATCAATAGATTCTGTAACAACCATGCTTTTAAAAGCGGCAAAAGAAAAGGTTGTACAAAAGATTGACTGACAACATTCAGGCAAAAGCAACGACTGCTGCGTGGTTGCTACGTCGTTTCAAAGTTGGAAACTTCGACTATGGATCGTTTACTTCAAATTTTTGCTGTCCTAATTTTTGTGTCTTGGTGTAGTTCCAGCAAGAATAAGTGTACTCCCTTTGAGAACATATTCGTAAGATGCACGAAACAGAAACGGGTGTTGGTTCGAGACAAGGTAATCGGTCACAATACGTCTGAGTCAGTTGCCAGTTAATTAGCTAGTATAGTTATAGCTGATTTGCACAGGCAGATTAAGTTGTAGCACTGAAAACAAAACTTTTTTATCAAACTAAAAATAAATGTGTGGTATTAAAGACAAGGAGAAACTCGGGAAAAAAATCCGAGCCCCAGATGGGATTTGAACCTACGACCCTCCGTTGCTCTAGTCGGATACTCTAACCACTGAGCTACTGGAGACTCTATGGTGAGCAAGGAGGGATTTATTTAAAAATTAATGAATGAAAACTTCGAAAAGAAACGCTTTTGGTCTCTTACAAAGCAGCTTATTTATGAGGTAAGTCGGTGGTCAAGCAGTCAGTGTATTACTTCGTAATCATTCCATAGCTAGCCCCGGTCAGACCACTGTGTTTTGCCTTTCTGATCAAAACACGAAAACCACAACTTGTTCCAGTCGACTTAGCTGTATAAATGAGTACCAGCTTCTGCTGGGGGCTAATCTGAGACGGATTAGTGTCCTGTCCAGGGGGAGTTGAAGGCTCTCTTCAGCTTATAAGCACCAGGGAAATCTAAGTTAATAGGACCGTAGCCAGAGTTTTTTGCGGGAGGGTGCGATTGAAGAGGAGACAGACCAAACGAGTGTCGAAGGCGCAAGCCTCAGGCATACTCCCCCGGGAAATTTTGAAAATTGGGTTATCTGAGACTGAAATGCAAAAATGCAGGCAAAACCAACCTTAAAGACCTGGGTATTATGCGCACTTTTGAACTTCAAAATCAATTTAAAAAACACAGGGGATAGTGATGCTTTTTCGAATAGTTGGTCAATGATTTATATTCTCCGTCCTGGGAGTCTTTTGCTATCGATTCTCCGCTCCAAAAAATTGCCAGTAGATCAGAATGCCATAAGGTAATTCCTCTGTTTTGCATTGCGCCGCTCTTATGCGCATTTTCACAACTTTTTTATTTGTTCTAAGACTTCTCACTAATGGATCAATTTTGCCTAGCGATTCATGAATTCGCTGACTAGAATCGATTTCATTAATTTGGACACAATGTCCACACTCGCCCCAGGCCCCTCGCAGAAAATACCGTTTTGATGCTATTTTTTTTACTATTTTGCCTAATGTCTAAAAACTGAAATTGGGGACCCCCCTTTTTCTTTTTTAATTTTGTAAGAAAACAACTTTTTTTAACTGGTGTAGAAATTTAAACAAAATCTATCGACAAAAAGTACGGAATTTTGGTCATTGAAATTCTTCTGGTGGGCCATTTTTAGCTATTTTTAACTAGGAACGAGGTAATTTTAACGATGAGTAATCATGTTAGTTAATGACAATAGTTGACAAAAATCCTTAAACGTGTTAGCTTAGTCGAATGAAAGTTAAGAGAAAGAGATAAGAATATAAGTCACCCTAGTTTACATTAGTGAAAGTTTGTTACTGGCGGTCGGACAAATACTGCGATGATAGCATTTTTTGACTAAATTGGCATAAAATGTCCATATTTTGACACTCTGTAGCTCCAAAACGAAGTTGGTGACCCCCACTTTTTATCCCATTTTAGGAGTCAATATATACAAAAGAGCAACCTGACAAAGTTTGAAAAAATCTATGTGTGGATTTTTTTCAGGGGAATGACCTTAATACTGGTTTCCCTTTTCTTTACCTAGAGTGCCGGTTACCAGTCTCTTCATGTGCTTGGCAAGCAGAGTCCAGAATTAAAGAGTGGTCAGTTGGGAACAATTAAAGTACTTTAGAGCGGATGAAATGCAGCTACCATAACTTTGCTATTGAGGTAGATTTTCAAGCTGAACGTTGAAGAAGAAATATAAAAATGTCACCTTAACATAAGTTATAAGCCAAACCAAATATGAAAGCTGTCCTAGTAAAAAAAATAAGCATTTTCACAATTATCACGAATAAAGTCCGGTTGGTGTAAAGTTGCCGTGTTGTGTTTAATGTTTAAAGTGCTGCCGAAGCAAAATCACCAAACTAGTTTGAAAAATCTAAGATTGAAGTTTGACCCGTATAATTTCCGCTGGGAAACTTGTAACCGGTTTTGAAAACAAATTTTGCGGAGAAATCACGAAGACAAAACGCCTAAGCTGCGAAAACTTTTTAAGTTCATTAGATATGACGGTGATGTCACATTACTTGGAAGCCAGGACATCCGAATCTCACTTTCCCGGTCAAATTCGTGACCATGGCAAAGTTTGCGTGGCTAGTGGCCCAGTGTTCGGGCAAAACCTCACTAGTTCGCTGTAAACGCTAGTATAGAGCAGCTTGAAGTCCTTACAAACCATGTGACGTCAGAAATCGCCGTCGTATGTTTTGAATTTTATTAGCACTAAACGCACATCTTTGAAAGCAGCTCATTTCGGGGACTGAAAATGGTCATGTAAGCACTTTTATCCATTTACAATCGAATAGAATTGTTGGAAAAGCTATAAAAATACCAAGGACAAACTGCTTCCGGTAGCACTTCAAGGTTTACCGTAAAAAATCAGAGAGATTTAAATTCCGAACACCTGCCCCTAACATTATAAAGGATGTTTCATGGACCTAATTTCAAAACGATCAGATTCCTGTAACCTCCTAGTTGTATCGGAGCTATTTTTCAGTCTGTACTGCAATAAAATGCAAGAAATTGACCATAGTAATGTTTTTCATACCGGGCAAGCCGTCTGCAACCAAAATCTTTATTCTCTCTTTACTGCAACATTTTGCGAACTTCAATATGTATATTTAACACATTTTCTGTTTCAACCGAGGTGAATAGTGGCAGAATATCTACTGAGCGCCAAAGGCGTTTGTCAACTACAAAATTTCGCAAAATGGCGAAACAGTGAAATTCTTTAGGCTGTTTTAAATATGCCGTGCTTTTAGAGCAAACTTTTTCAGTATCATGATCCGAAATAGACGCGAAGCGACTACTTCCGTCTGCCATTTTGTTTGGGTGCCAGTATCTTCTATTTCGGAGGTAAATATTGTCTCACATCTACTATTTCTAAACCATTCAAATCGCGCGTATCCGGGTTGGTATGTACTAACATACGTTATCCGAAATGTTACTGAAATATCAGCACTGTGTTGCACAGTTGTGCAAATGGTAACTTAAACTAACCCGCTAGGCCTGTCTTGATACTGTAAACACACTGTTGATTCCCCTAAACTTGTTCAATGAGGTAAAGCCACTAATTAGGAGATTTTACCATTAGACCTAGAATTGAAAAAGTGAAACATCTTTTGCCTTATTGCAAAGGCAACTGCCAATTTAATTTAATTTCTTGATATAATTTTTGAGATCATTTGGTTTACATATTTTCTGGTTCTCATGTCGATAGTTTATGTTTACTATGTCTGTTTTGAGTGACTGCTAGAGAAAAGAAGAGCAAAATTTATATAAAAACGATAACGTAATTGGGGTTGATGACATAGTGAACAGAAACTATCGACATGAAAACCAGAAAAATATATATATTAAACCAAATTCGTTCCTCAGTCAATGACCTAAATTCTACATCAAGAAATAAAAACAGAAGGGCAGTTGCCATGGCAACAAGAAAAAGATCGTAACTTCGCCAATTTTTAACCGAGAGATGAAAACTCTGGCACCCATTTCCGACATTGTTTGACAAACTTTGTTTTTTTTGTTGGTTCAAACAAAAAATAATGAAATTCACAAATTTCACAATTTTCCCATAATTCATTTCTTTAGGGAGGAAGCAATTGTTTAAGTCCGTGGCACCCTTTGTTTTACCAAAAGTTATTGAGAGAAAAAAGAAAGTCTGCATGGCATTCCTAACGTAAATTATAAGAAATCTAAATGATTGAAAATTGGGTTACCGTGACAACGCCGTTCAGTATATGTTGAAGAAACACAAACCAAAAAATACCCCATAAAATTTTAGAAATATCGTGAGATACTAAACCGTTTTAGAACTAGAAGTAATCAGAGATTAGGGAAGTGCGTTCGAGTCTTGTGGTTTAGGTATTCCCCAAATGTGCAAAAATGTGTTCGTGGATAACCTTATAGATAAACTAATCGGTGTATGTGATAATTCCACGGTAAATTTCCCCCCAAGTTTTGTTGGTATGGTGTTACTAGAGGTTTTCAAATTGAAGTCAAATAAAGAAGTTTGTTTTCAGTGACTTTTTAATAGGCAATATGAAATGTAATTAATGTGAACAATAAGAATGCAGTTAAATACTCCTAAATGGAAATTCAACACCGAGCATTACAATGGGGGCTGCGAGTCAAAATTGGAAACTGTTGGTAGTAACAAAATGCAAATGTTGGAAGTTTTCAAAAAAGATCTCATATAACACAATGCAAATAACCAACAAAGCGATTCACTAACCCCAATATCATGCCTTGGTAAGTATGTTTTCGTATTTGGGCTATTGGCTAGACACTTAATTGGTGAGAAAAGTAAATGTTTGTTTTTTTTATATTCGAGCACAATGTATTCGTTGTTTCTTTTTCAAGACTAACTAATTAATGTTGTTACCGAATTTGAATTGGTACAAAAACCGTATCTTTGATATAACTCTTCTTCTTTTTTTAATTTCACCTAACAAAAGTTTATTTTATAAATAATCTTAATTTTACAGTTCAATTCTTGTGATGTTCACTATGATGCTTATGAAGTTTCTTTAACAACATTATTTTACTTTCAAGAGCAGTTCAACAAGTTCAATTTTATAACAGAACATGTGACAGAACCTTACTTAAACCTCCTTGAAGTTCTGACGGTTGAAAATACTTTTAAGCTCCAGATACTAAAGTTTGTCCACTATT
>JAOBAT010116690.1:0-13909 GCA_026413305.1 Hydrozoanthus tunicans
GGTGAATGTGCGACAACAATTTCGATTGCATGCGACGAAAATTGCATGCTATCGCACAAGTGTGCGGTGGGCTTAATATGTCTTACTTGTACGAGGACTCCAAAGTTGTATATAGGTTCAGACATTATTTTCTAGCGTCGCACGTCAACTGATACACTGGTACACTTTGTCTTGCTAAGTGAAAGCTGATACTTATTGTAAGTTAATGCAACATGACACGTGACACATGTTACATTGTTCTTGCTAATATGTTGGCGATATTTTCTTGAAAATTGAAATTGCAGCTCCAGCAAGTAGCAAATGCAAAGCCAAATGAAATCAAAGAGACGCTCGATCATGTTACAAACGCAAATATTCCCGAAACTAGTAATACTCGTGAGAATATTTTCTGCGTAAAATGACACATGTTACATTGTTCTTGCTAATGTGTTGGCGATATTTTCTTGAAAATTGAAATTGCAGCTCCAGCAAGTAGCAAATGCAAAGCCAAATGAAATAAAAAAGACACTCGATCATGTTAAAAACGCAAATATTCCCGAAACTAGTAATACTCGTGAGAATATTTTCTGCGTAAAATCGGCCCATAACTAAGAATATCCAGGGTCGGTCCGAAAAACGAAATTCTTATAAAAAAAGTGTATGTGACTTAAAATATCAAACTTGCGAGCGAATGGCAAACTAAGTAATAATCACAAACGGGAGTCGGCAGTTGTAACGCCCTCATACATCTGATTGAGTGTACTTGTACGTTGTACGTGCAACAAGACTCAACGCTGGAAATTCTAAAATCCCATTACACAGACTAACTAACCTGAAAAATGTTTGGCAATTAAAATTTGCTAATTTATTAGAGTTAAGAGTTTCAAGACTTGATTGGAACTTAACAAAAAAGCTGAATTGACTTTGTTTCGCTCTAATTTTACGCTATGTTTCTATGCTGGTTTGATTTTTTTCACTGACCACAAACATGATGGGATAGCACTTCAAATTCAGTTCAAATGATAGACTAAAGATATTGAATCGGCAAAAAATAGTGTCCGCACAAAATGCCGTAAGCTGAGTTTTGTCACAGAATCTCGAATTTTTGGCCTTTGTGCAGGCCCGTGTCGTCAATGCCGTTTCTTTTAAATCTAGTTTCTTCCCATTTATTGCTTAATTCCTAATGCATCCTTTAATTGAACCAATCCATTGACAGAGGCATGCTAGAAGTAGTTGGGTTCACATTTTGAAACATGTTATTTTTATTAGTTCCTCGAGACCCTTTTTCTGTTGATTGTCTACATAAAGATCATTTTACAACATGGAGGGTAAAATTTCTCGAGCTGATTCGATAACAGTGGGGCATTTTTTCTTTACTCTGGGCAACTGAAATTGGTCACTGGTACACACCCGAAAATTTTAAAAAGTCTCAAAATTGCCTTAGAAACGTTTTACGAAGACTTTTGAAATTTTCCGAAGATTTACGAACGTTTCCGAACACCTCCGAAGATTTTTTTTAAAAATCATAAAAATGCGAAACGATTTCAAACCTCTTACGAAGACTTCCGAATGTTGTCAGAGATTGCAAAAATTTTGTTTCATCTCCAGCAGTTTTAGAAAGCTATCAAAGGCAAAGGTATAATGGAATCGGACAATTTTGAGGACCTAGGCGTAACTATTATTGCATGTTACTTTACAATATGTTTGTAAGAAAGCTAGCCAAAGATCAACGAGGTCAAGAAATCGCATAGCAACTGAGGCAAATTTTCACCTGTTTCAGTCAGCCATTGTTTAACAATTAAATATTACGGATTATTGCAATTAGGTTTTGTCCACACGTATATGCCAAACGAATCCAATACTTGGTGAAATTGTGTCAGGGTTCACACTGAAGATGAGCAACGAAAATCCAAGAGTCTCCCATTACCAAATGCCATTTCCACGACCAAAAAAGAAACCAAAAAATCCAACCCAAAAAGAAGCTACAGTTCTAACACTTTAATCCAACTCTAAACACCAATTTAATGTTTTGAACACCGAAAGACAGTGTAACGTTCATGAATCTGGAGCAAAACACTTTAATTTAAAATTTGTTAATTTAAGACAAAACCACCTTATGATTTTAAGAGAACTCGTCTTCCCAAACAAAATCAAAACCAGTAACAAAATTTCGTGACTTTTCGTGACTTTTCATGACCATGTGAACCCTCCTGTGTATCAAATGGCGGCTCAACACTTTAAGGCTCCTCTCACCTGCCAATAAAAAACGAAGCGAGCAGGAAGGCAAACTCGTCCTCACAATTCTGGATTCGACCAGGACAAACAATGCTTGGTGGGGCAATTTTGCTAGCCAAACCGTCATTCATTTAGACAAAATTTACACAAAGCCCTAGATACTAGAATTACTATAATGAATGGAGAAATTTTAACTATGCTATTTATAATGTTTATTAGAAAGTTAGGTGTACATGTCCCCTATTTGCAGTGGAAAATCCCCTCTTCTTGGTTAATCGTTTTTTGCTTGACATAATTTGTTAATAAAGTCATTATTATCAATATCTATTACAAACTTAAATATTAAGTTGGAGAGTTCTTTTGAAGTCTATAACTAATACTATAGTCTGTTTAGCAACTACCAACCTTGCATTGCATTAACAAATTACTAACTGGTAGCTCTGTAAGTGGCGACACAAAGAACTCTGCTTCTGACTGGCATCCTTCATTACTGAAATAATATTTTAAAAACAAAAATTATGTGTCATACTTATTCAAAAAGTGCCTGAGCCCAATTATAATTTTTGCCTTTCTAGAAGGGTACTTATTCGGGTGGGACACTTACTTACAAGGAGGGCGCTTATTTAAAATTTTATTTTTCACACCCAAATAAGTACCCTTCGATTCAAGTCCCGAAGACATTGAGCAAATTTGTTGTTATCTCCCATAACACAACAATGTGTTGGGTAGTGAGACTATCCAATAAGACATCTTTAAACACTTTCTAAGCACTTTAATTCCAGTTTTCTCATGGACTGCAAGCACATTAGTTATAAGTGTGGCTCTAAAACAACATTTCATAGTGACTCTAGTGCCGTTTTTGGGCAGGACACTTAGTCATGGGAGGGATAAGTTATTTGAGGGAGGCACTTATTTGAGAGAGGGCACTGACTGATTTAGGGGAGGGGTCCAGGGGGCATGGCCTGGCTCCCTCTTTTTTGGCAGCATTTTTTTTGTCTCCATGTGATCTCACAGTGACTCTAGTAGTGCCTTTTTTAGAGGGAGGGGTGCACTAAATCATGGGAGAGAATTTATTGATTTTTGGACTTTTTAAAGAGGAAGTTATATGGGGGGAGCACTTAATCAAGAGAGGGCACTGACAGATTTAGGGGAGGGGCCCTGGGGGCCTGGCTCACCCATCTTTGGCAGTTCTGGTCTTGTACATTAAGATTATTTTTTTGGAATATATAAATGTAAGTTTTAAAGAGAACTTCAATGAACTGACTGTGCAGTCATTGTTCTCTCTTTGTCTTAGCTCAGTTTTGGCAAACATTGATCTTTTATTTTGATTAAAGTTTTGGCGTTATAGAAACAAGATGATGGGAATTAATGGAAAGTATTGCTTTTGAGGGAGTATACCTGTGTATCTCAACAGCTTCCTCTATTTGTGTTTTGACATGTGATAGATTTATGCCATCAAACTGTGAGGTAATCAACAAAGAACAGTTAAAATATTCACAAATTATTTCAACCACACCAAAAATCATAATTAATTTTCACCATGTTTATAGCAGCAGTATATTACAATAACTACTGTACCATTTACCATCACCAATACATCAATCATAATTACCTTTGTTTATTTACTATATTCATAGCAGTTATCATAATACTTTGATCAATTTTCATAGCAGTAATCATAATTATCTTCACTGACAATCAACATAGCAATAATCTTATTATCTTCTCCTTTACTACAGACAACAAAAAATAATGTCTTCACCAGTATTTTGAGAAAAAATAATATATGATCAAACTTAGATTTGTACTGACTTGCACTGATGGGAACTACCCAGCAGAAAAGGGATGCTGTGTTTGTATTAAATTTGCAAGACTGTTTATGTGACAGGGAAGAGCTCTTAGTTTCACACCATGCCAGCTGTAAAATATTTTTGAGCTTGCTTGATATAGGCTTTTTAACCTTCAAGTCAATATGAAACATTCATGATCAGTTATGGGGTTAGTTTGAAAACTGCTGTTAAATCATGTGGCAATCAACTCACCTCTGTGTCAACCCTTAGCCCACATGCACAGAAAATAACTTGTTTATTTTGCATGAGTGGATTTCTGAAATTGAAAATAAATTTTAAAAACTAGGTATGACAGCTGCCATATAAATAAAATAGTTTGAAATAAATTGAAAGGGATTACTCATTGTGTTTTCAGTAGAAGCGTGCAACCAGCAAGTTTCGCTGCCTACTTCTCAAATCACTGCCGCCAACTTTCTAAATTATTAAACATTTTTTCAAAATTTTCTTGAGTTTTTTACTGACCCCCTAGGGGTAAAGCAACCTACTTAAACATGGTCTGCCCCCTACTTCAAAACTTATTGAAACCCCTGAAATGGATCCAATGACAAGTGTAAAGACATATATGCTGTAATTCAGTTTATAGCAACAGCAATTAAAATATCAACATGTACTTATGACCAAAATTGTGGGACATTTGAATAACTATTATTGTTATATCCTAGACTTTCAATCAACAAAAAGAGCACTGTGATTGGCTGATTCTTGGTCACGAGCCCCTGATCAAATCCAAAAGCCAAAGTTGTGCTGCCTTTGTTTGTTTGTATTTGCTATACATAATTGTTTGTGGAAAAGTCTAAACATATAACAAAGCATTAATTTAATGCAGAGTCCAGAAACATGTTAGTTTTGTTTTCCCTCGAGTCCTTATGTTTCCATTGACTTGGTCTCGGGAAAAAAAACTAACTTTTTCCCTTGGGACTATACATTAAGTGTATATTGTTTCATTAAAATGGTTTCATGCAGAAATACTTAAACTTCAAACAATATTTTCTATTGATCTATATTAATCTTATAGATGTAAACCAAACAATACAATTTAGCTAAAACTAATGTTACTCAATCATCAATCTCACATCAAAAATAATTAAGCAATAAAATGTATTTTCTTGTCTACTATATGCACATTTTTACAAACATGAGAAGGATGTTTGGAGAATTGATAAAGAACTTGAAAGTGACGAGCCATCCACAGCACAATTACCCTGTCATTGCATCAAATTTGAGTTCAACTGGAGGATTTTACCAACACTTACTTTCTACAAACTGGGCATGTGACATCTTCTGTTCTCAAACATTCAATTGCAGCACACAGAGAGGCCTCTTCAAACTTGATACTATCCTCGTAATGAGCCAGTATTGCCTGTTCTGTGTTGATACAAATTGATTCACAGGTTATTTACAAATAACTCAAAGTCATGTATTCATGCGTTATAGATATATATATCAATAATTACAGTTATATACATATATCAATAATTGCAATTACCACTAACACTTTTAGAACTTATTTTTGGGTTGATTTTTACATTTAAAGTGCCAGTACGACGTGAAATATTTTGTAATGTCATTGGACAAACCTTTTCAAATGAGAAACAGCGGTGAAAATTTTTTGTCAAAATCTTGTAGTGTATTAAGAAATAGTTATGCAGTGCATTATGGGAATGACTGTAACATAATAGTAGATCCATTGTATCTATTAATAGACCTGATTACTATATATCCTCAAACAGTGTCATTGTAAGTTAGTTCGCATTGAGACCCCGAGTGGTCAACATTGTATAATAAAGACGAGAGAAAACCCACGGTTGTTTGTGTGTCAGCGATCCGAAAAATCTGTTATGAAAACTGTAAAGCAACAACGAAAGGCGTTCTCAGTCATAAGATTAAATCATGTGATACTATAGTTCATCAATATCAAACTTATATATGAAGTTCTAAGAGAAAGGACTATTTCTATTTATAGTTTATCTATTAAGAATCAAATTGTTAAGGTGAGAAATATTTACTCAGTTTCTCAGTTGTTCTTATTTATTAGTTAAAACACCTGTCATGTATTGAACAGTGTTTCAGCTAAAAAGGTGGCAAATATTTCCACAAAAATGAATGTAATAATGAAATTTTCTTGTTTTGTAGGCATTTTTTACTATACCTTCTTCTAACAACTCCTGCTGAATTTCTTCCATTATGTTTAAGATATGGTCCAACTCACATTCCTCAGTGGCATCAACATGCATCTTAAAATGGTCACATCAACATTAACGTTCTATTATGCACAAGCCTTAATAACTGCATATCATGTTCAGTGCAACACGAGGGGACTTAACGCCGACCTGCTAGCTACCCAGGGAAAATTTGTATTTTTAGGGTAATTCTAAAAACAAGAGGAATTTTATTAGGGTGGAAAGTTTCTACCCCTTGGTATTTTTTGGGGTATTTGGGGGACTTTTCCAAAAGTCATTCCCACCCTTTTGACCCCGAAGTACCCCCCGGGTTTCTGATCATGGTTCAGGTACAGGTTCAGTACTGGGTTTCAAAAGAAGTCCTAAGTAAATGCACAAGATGAGAAATAATAATTAAAAGTTTTTGAAGGAGTCCAGAGTAGAGAAATTTGAAGGTGATGGTTTCCTTGCATGTGCTGTCGTGAGATTGTGTGCAAAAAATATTTAGATTTTAGATGTACTTATCATGTGAGATCAACAACCACAAGAGGGGGGGAGGGGAAGGGGGTGGTTGGCACATTATCAAGTACTTACCCCAGCAAATGGAGAGCAAGAGGATTTTGATGGTAACCATGCTGGAAGTTCTTTATGCTGTTCTGCGAGCCTTCGCCATTCATCATTCATTACATCTTTAACTGTATCTGCAACAGAGTCAGTACCACCAGCTGAGGTAGAAGCACAACTGCTGTCAATATTTCTGAGCCTGTCCAAAAATTTGCGTCTTCCATTCTTCAGTCTTTCCATGCAACGCTGTTGAGAATCCAAAAACATTTTAATTTTAACACCTGATAAATACAAGGTTTACATTCAGCGCTCGGAATTTCCTTTTCAGCAGAGAACCATTGAAACTGCTAGTTTAGTAATATATACGTTACATTTATAAGCAAATCTCGCTTTAAAGATAAATAAGATGTGGAAGCCGTGCAGCATTAATTCCTGAACATAAGCAAGCCGACTCCTGTCTAACACTCATCGTATCGTATCTTTCAAGGTCAGTACCTCAAAAAGTGTGGTAAACTATTCTAAAAAGTGTTAATTTTCCACCGACTTTCGCAATTCTTTACTTTTTTAAATCGTTAAGGAAGGTGTAGGAAACTTAGAGTCTTTGACCAATTATGTTCTGGACACCGAAATGCATCTCAACCTAAAAAACCTACCTTCTTGTATGTTTCTTTCCATGGAGGAGTTGCAGCTTTGTACTGTGAGCGGTGGCGGGATATTGGGTCCGGATTCCTCGAGTTCATGTCAAATGTTCGTTCAGTGACTGCAGCCGCCATTTCTCTCTTCCCGCGAAGAGGACAAAAATAATTACAAATGTTCTTATTGGTTGCCTGAGCGTCAGCCAATCAAAAGCATGTTTTGAAAACAAACGGCAGTGTAGCCCTGCGCATGCTTGCTCGACGTGACAACAATTCAAGATGGCTTCTTCATTCGTTTCGATGAGAAACTTTTGGAAAGAATTTAACTTTCCAGAGTTACAGGTGCGTAATTTTTCTTTGTTGATAGTCCTACAATATATTTCAAATGTTGTTTTTTACTGGTTTATTGGTAGTTGATGAACTATGGTGCGGTGACGTCTGTAGAATAATATAGAATTAAGACTTTGAAATTTAAATGTTTTTGCCCTAAAATTCCTTTTTAGAAAGCCTTGGATACAACAGCCACAGAATTAGCCGACCGTCAAGATGCATCTGATACTTCGAGGAAGAGGCTTGTAGAGTTAAGCAGAGATTTCAAGAAAAGTACATCAGAGGTAATCTACAGGTTATGAGTGCCGCAATTAAATAATAAATTATTTGTGGAATCGAATAATAATTTACATGGCATTAACAATATTTGTATAAGCTTCAGATAAATCTATTCGTACACTTCATTTTATAAAGTCATGGTTTTGTATAAATTATAATTTGGAAACAACCAGTTAATGAATACAACATTGTAAGTGATAATTTTTGCATTTCTTTGACATAAACTAGATGGCCAGTTCACACAATGCATGTAAACAAATCGTCAAATGTACAGTAATATGGAAGTATGATTTAATGGGAAAGTAATAACAAAGAGATTAGGCACTTCTTGTAAAATTATATTACTAACACCTTCAAATATGAACTCAAGGAAGAGGCAAGTAACCAGATGCCTTAACTATACAAAGACAAACTTTGAATCTGTATTCATTTGTCTGGCCAGGAAATCAAAGTTGTTACACATGTTTGTTTAACAAATACCAAAATCTAACCTATAAAATGTTTTAAGTAAACATTAACCAGAGTAATACAGGCCCTGTGGAAGGTCTACAGAGTTGGTCTGGCCATATAGAAACTTCTTCGAGTGCTGAAAGTGTGAGCAAACTAGGGGGCCCAGGGGCTCTCTCCCATGTAAAATTTTGAAATTTAGCTTTTCTTAGATGCGAAATGGTGAGTTTTTAGAGAGAAAAGAAAATAAACAAAGCAAAATGCATGTGAGTCTAAATAAAGTTTCCTTCATTCAATTCTTGCACAGGATGTCCGAAGACAAGTGGCCCCCCTTTTAAAGAGCTTTCAGTCAGAGGTGAGTTCTGTATCTAAGCACTAACTAAGAAAGGTGTAGCATTTGATGGGTCTTGACCGATATCATGTTTTGTAAAGTGCTGGGACCAAGGTTTTGAAGTCAGTCAATTTATTTATGACACATGATTACTTCAGAGTTATATATGTGGTTAAGATTTTGGGCAAAAGTGGCGAGTTTAGAGCAAAACTTGAAGAGGGAAATAAATTGGCAAGGACAAATATCAAATTGTTTTTAAAAAATCAAAGTATAGATTGAAGTGATATAAAAAATATCACTAATAATGTTCCTTAAAATGTACTTCCTGCACATAAATTATACAAAACAGTCTCAGCCTTAAAATCAAGCACAAAACATTTTTTTAAAGAATCTTTTAGCTAATTTAAAGAAACCAATTACACAATTAGATATAAACAGTTATTTTATATTTTTTAAATAAACCTAATTATTTATTATTATTGTTATTGTAAAGAGTGACTTTTTTACACCCTTACAGTATATTGAATAATGAAAAATTTCCAAGAATGTGTTACGTCATGTAACAGAGATTCATCTTTAACTGGAAAAGTTAAAGGATTTGTTAGGGGAACATGTTTTTTGAGCATCAGTCTGTAATCCCACACTATAATATATGTAAGTTGGTACCCTCCTAACTAGAATATTATTGAATCCCCTGCCTACAACATCACATAATTTTATTGTTGAGCTATTATAATATTGATCAAAATGTTTTGAAGTTGATGACTGCAGGAAAGAAGTAGCAGTTTGTGCAGGAAAGATGCAAGCAGTCATAAGCTGCAAGCATTCTAATGGGTCAGGGGGTGTGTTTCCCCGGGAGCATTTTGAAATTTGGAGTCTCTAAAACATAATTTTGCTTATTTTGGAGAGAACAAATGTGAGTTTTCTTGAAGAAAATAACACAAGACTATAACTCAGTCATTAGTTATTGTTGTTTGGTTAATTAATTTGTGAAGTTTTTAAGTTTCATGACTGTTAGCCTAGTTTTGGGCTATCATAAGTAAAACAGGTGTTGTTGAGTAATTTTGAAACCAAGGTAGTGAAATCAATGCGAGTGCAAACAAAACATCGAGTGAGAACAAGCTGTTTTGGGATAACAATTTAGAGTTAGTTCACTGACATGTATATTTGTTATTGTGTGAGAAGTATCCGGCAGCCGCCAGCTTGTTTTGAAAGCCCTGATTGATTATGTAGATATCCATTTTAAAAGGATACTTCTAGTGATCTACAGAAGATTGATTAAATGCTTGTTTTTCTGGCTTAAGATTGATGCTTTGTCAAAGAGAAGCAAGGCAGCCGAGAGTGCTTTCTTGTCCATTTACAAGAAGTTAGTTGATGTTCCAGGTAAGTTAAACTACAAGCTTCATGTACTGGTTGTTGGTGTGTGATTTGCAAGTGGTGGACGCGCGATGTGCTCCCATTGGTAAAGTTATGTGCGGGCAGTACTGTATAATGTTTGTCAAATGTGTGTTTAACATGTTGGGCAAAATCACCATAGCTCGGGGGGAAATGACTTCATTGACATTGGGATGAAATGGCCCTGTTTTTGGGGCAAAGTAACCAGCAACCTACCCTGGGTTGCAGCCGGCCCGATGTCTTTCAACCATCGAATAATAGTCTCTCCGCATATTAGTGCACTCAATAATACATTTGCATTTCAAGAATTTATGAATTTATGTTACTAGTCACTTTTGAATATACCAGAGGTTTATATAGTCTGGGGCTACAGCACAGGCTGCATAAACTTGTTCCATTTGGTTTCACATACAAGATGGCATGATTCACTTCAACTATAGTAATACTGATGTTTAAAACTATTACATGGTTAACTAATGCTGACAGAAGTCAACAATGGCTGGATGTTTCCCCATAGACTGAAGTTGTAGGATTTGTTATCCAAAGTTTTACGGACCAATTTGGGTTGAGCTTACTAAACAGAAAAGTATGTGGTCAGAAAGTTGAATGTTTAAAGATGATTTGGTACCCATAGGTAACCTCAAATTATACTCTTTGTTTTAGATCCCTTACCAGTCCTTGAGCAGGCAATAGTACAACAACAGAAAGTTGCTAAACTTCAGGTAAGAATCAAGTTCAGTTAAGAGACATGAATTCTTTTTGTCTAAAGTGTATATATCATGTTTTTGGAACTTAATATTTAGAAAGAATTTTGAAAAAGAAGAAACTATTAATGCTGCTTTCATTGATGTAACTCTTTCATTTGGTTGCAGATCATGATATCAAGTTTTTCAAAAATTGTAAATTACAAAAGTTGTGACATAATGGGTCAGGGTGAACTCTAAGTGGAAAGACCACAAAACAATTATTTCTTGAATTACATGACCAATGATCCTGAAATTTTGCACTATTGTTTAAAGGGGAACTGAACCCTAAAATCAACTTTTGTCAAAAAAAATCTTTTACTGAGTGTGAAAATGATATTAAAAAAATTCATCATATCACGCTGACTTTTCAAGAAACTCAAATTTGAAACACATTTGCCACATTTTACCGGCAGCTCAGAAATAGGGTTAAGTGGAGAGAGAGAGTGAGGCTTTGACATCAGACATGGGTAAAAATTAACTTGGTGAAAAAAATTATCACTCGAGTGAGATATTGCACACAATGTAAGTTGTAACTTTCACTCTTGACTGTGTAAGCAAACTTATGACAACAAAAACTCATTATGCTCGCTCGCTCCCCATAACCATTTTTTTGTGGTGGCTTATCAGGATTACGAAATTGAGAGCAAACAACTGAGAGAGACTTTAGAGGAATACAACAGCGAGTTTGCAGAAGTCAAGAACCAAGGTAAATTTGATATTTTTATAAGCTCAGATAAATGTGACATCAACTGGAAGTTAGTTTTTGTACAATACTGTAAGGTTTCTTTATGCAGTTACTTAATATTGAAAATATTGATATGTACCCCTCAGCTGTATTCTAAATTTAATAACCAATGATGACAAAATTTAAAATTCTTTTAGTCTGGATATTTCCAGAAAATATTTATACCCCCTACCATGGACAGCATAAATTGACAATTATTACCCCCCCCCCTTATGCATTATATCATCATCATCATCATCTTCGTTTTAAGTCCGTATTTTCCTCATGGGGTTGGACAGGCAATGATCCTTCGCCACTGAACTCTGTCCTCCGCTAGATATTCCTCTATTCCCAAATTCTCCATATCTTCTGCAATGCACCTCCTCCAGCTCTTCTTCTTCCACTGGCCTCCTTCTCATCTCCTGCTCTCTTCACATGGCCAAACCATCTCAGTCTGTTCCTCCGAAGTCTACTCTTTATGTCTCCTAATTTACATCTCCTCAGAACCTCCTCACTTGGCACTCGGTCCTGCCATCTCACTCCGGCTATGTATCTCAACATCTTCCTGTCTGTAGTCCTAATCATTCCCTCGAGTCTGTCTGTTAAAGGCCACGTCACTGAGCCATACATCAAGACAGGCCTGATGCATGCCTCATACACTTTTGCTCTTTGTACCAATGGAATTCCACGGGTTACTAGGAGGCTCGAAATCTCCTTCCATTTCATCCAGGCTGCTGCGATCCTTCCTCTAACTGCAATCTTGACTCCTCCCTCACAATCCAACACATCTCCAAGATACTTGAAGGTGTCCACCTCCTCCAATGTCCCTTGACCTCAAGCTCTATACTGTTGTTTTCTCTTTCCAGACCACCAATGTCTCATCTGCACCTTGGACAGACAAAGTCTCTCACTCCTGTCAGCAATTTAGAGCACCTCCTGTGACACCACTTATTGCATGTACCACAGAAGATTGAGTTGCTTCCAACTCCCTTCCCACAACAACCACATGGGTATCTCCCACTCTCTACCACTTGCTGGTTCTTATTTCCAGTAACCATCACTTTGGTCTTATCTATATTATTATAGGAAATTCTTTATCCCCTCTTCTTTTCAGAATTCCTGGTTGTCCCCTACGTAACTCAGAAAATTTCCTAGTCCCTTGTGAATTTCCATCAAGCTTTGTTACACTGTAAAAATAATTTTCAAAATAGATCATAATAAAAACTGTCCCAACTTGGTCAGCTGAATGTTGATCAATTATGAAGTACAAGGAGTTGTTAGTCAAAGCTGAGTTGAATAGGAGATGGTTTATAGCAAACTTGGCATTATGCACCTCTTTCGCTATTTACAATACCATCCTGTAATCTCATAATGCAACACTTGCTCTTGGAATAATTGTTGGTTGCTTGGGCTGTTGGTAATGGTGACAGCAGTCCAGGGTGACACTGGTGGTTACAAAACATAGAGCTCTTCCCTCAGGCAGTAAAAAAGGTAAAATACTCAGTCTCTAAATACTAAGGCAATCCTTGAGTATTTAAAATTTTGTTTTGCAGAGGTGACGATCAACAGGTTAAAAGAAAAAATCAAGGAATATGAGGAGAAGATGGAAGAAAGAGTTCAGGTGAAGAGTAAATGCTATACAAGTCAATCTTTTGTATACACATGACATATAAATCAGTAGTTATCCAATGATCAGGTGGATAGGATCTGACTTGCAGGGGGATCTGTAGGTAGTAAGAAGGATGACTTTTGTAGACATTAAATAAATCCTTTTAATTATTAACACTGGTAACAACAGCTGTTTTTTGTAGGTCAATCAAAGCATACATAGTAATTGAGTGTATACGTAATAATAATGATAATAATAATGAAACTTATATAGCGCAAGTATCAACATGTATTTTCAAATGTGCTTTACAAATGTACAAAATAAAAGCAATGAAATGTTCAACTTACAATGTTAAAAATTCTAAGCTGTAACAATAATAATACTAGTTGTTTAAACTAATCATAGGTTTTAGAAAATCTAAAAGTTTTCAGTTTATTTTTAAAGGTAGGTGAATAATTGAGCATATTCAAATTTTGATCAAAAGCAAATTACCATTTCTTTTAATTAGGGGCCAACCATTTGATTTTTGAGGGAAGTAGTTGGATTCGCTCTTTGAATTATTCGATTCCTGTTAGTTCGCGAGACCCTTGTCCTGTTATTTGTCTTCATATTTATGACGGCAAAGG
>JAOBAT010116701.1:0-13909 GCA_026413305.1 Hydrozoanthus tunicans
ATACGTAGATAGTCTGTGTGAACGGTTGTTCCTCAAGAACATTTCGGATTATCAAGAAATATAAAACTTGAAGTCGACTGTTTTTGAACTCCTAAAAAATAGCGTTTTTCTAAAATAACCTTGATTTTTCTCTGAAAACCTCTAAGAATACCAAGCTGCTGTTTTGACCCGTACAAAATACGACAAGCACCCCTACCCCCTTGTTATTTTTTTGCTTACTTCAGATGGTATCCAATACCAAAGCGATTCTTCAAAAACAGAGATGATCCTGCACATCGTAGCTTTCCTTTCGACAAAATAGCCTTGTAGTCTACCATGAAAGGGAAGTCGATAATAAAGTTAACAAGAAGAAGATTAAAAGAAAGAAGGAATACAAACAATGACATTAATTTAAACAATGACTACTTAACAATATTAAACAACGGATGCTACTTTCTTATAATTGTTTTACCTTGAATAACGAACAAATGGATAGATGAATATGAATGCGTTGGTGTATTCACAGTTCCTTAAACGACTAAACGAACGAATGAATGGACGCATGCATGCATTGATCAAGAGATGAAATATTAATGGAATCAATTTATATTAAAAGCTTGCTAAAACAAACACGATTGTGATTAAAACCCAATTCGTAAGCACAAAGTTGTAAAAACAAGACGAAGCAAAACAACATATACACCGCAAATACAAGATTCTTTGTCAACAAACCCGCCAAAATATCAGCCTCATCCATAAAATGCGTAGTCAACAACACCACTCGGTCTTTGCAGCGAGATCGCAAAAGACTCCACATCTGACGTCGGGAGTATGGGTCCATGCCGCTGGTTGGTTCGTCCAGCATCACAACCTAAAAGATAACAGAACTCAGACACGGAACGGTTGAGCATCGCACGACGAAGTGGTAAAAATGTTGCGCAACATAACCTAAAAGTAAAAAGGAAAACGGAACCAAAACCCCTGCAAAGAATGCCTGAATATCAAAAGAAGACTGTAGTTCAATGAAGTTTATCAAGCATTACAATTTAATATTAGAAACAAAACCTTGAAGAGAATGCCTGAATATCATAAGAGGATTACAGTTTAAGGCTGTTAGTAGGTTCATAACGAGATGCAACCAATAAGGGAAACCAGAAACAAGAAAACCAACACAGAATAAATTTTAGTTTTGTCATGAGCGGAACAACCTTTGCCTGGAGATTACAAAGAAAATAGGGCTTCCTTAAAATCTCTAGAGGAAATTCCTCAAGTACCGTCCCTTATACAAAAATAAACTCGATTCCTCGAAAACATCACATGGTTTCAAAATACATTCAACTTCATTAAAGGAGGAAGAAAACGGTCTTTGAGTTTGAATGGCATTGAATCCATAACTTCTTATCAAAGGCTTCTCTATAAAACTTATACCTTAAATGATTTAGAAGCTGTCGTTGATATTCTAGGAATTCAAGTATTTTGAACTCAGCTCTTACTTTTGGAATTAAATACACATTTTCAGCTAGGAAACTAGTCAAAAATATGTATTTATTTGAACGAATCTTGAAAAGATTCTAAGCAGTGAGAACACACTGGTGTGACAAAAAATTGGGCCCCGAGGATCATCTATGTTATGTTTGATAATTCTGTAAATCGTAAATTGTTATGTTGCTAGCATGGTGAGTCCCGGTAGTGTGGTGATTATCACACCTGACTAGTAACCAGGAGATGTGGGTTCGAGTCCCGTCCGGGGTATTCAAACCACTTCTATCGGACAAGTGTGTTAGAAGGTGAAAAATGCTATATTGTCTCTTCTTTCTTACCTTCGGGTTTCCAATGAGAGCCATCCCAACGCAAAGCTTCCTTTTTTGTCCTCCACTAAGATCCTTGGAAAGTGTGTTTTTCTGATCTTCCAAACCCACCTCCTTGATTATGCTGCTAACCTAAAAACATACGACTGTTAACAAAAACTAGTGTTGTTTTTTCTCTCTCAATGTTTTCATCCTTCCTAAATTGTTTTAACTTTAAAATAAAAGCACAGTCATTTTTTGAGTATTGAAAAAACGACGAAGGTTAATTTAAAAAAATAGCCCCGCAATGCGTGCGTGTAGCGACTGCGTTCTTGTTTCCACGTAGCAGTGAGAAAAAATCTCGGGAGTCTTTGTGCGACTAAGTTTTGTCTGTAAAAATTCTACCAAGTCTTGTGGTAACAAGTTACAGTGGGAGAAAACCCGGGAAAATTCGAGCGGTCTTACACGGCGACCAACCTAAAATCGACTCTATCCATCAAAACGATAGCATTTTAGCTACTCGCGCATGCGTATAAGCTACAAAAACTTGGGAATTACTCCTAACAGGAAAAACCACAAGTGCGCCTCTTCAGTTCCTTGACCTGATAACTCGTACAATGATGACATTCCACGGCATCACGCTTGAGAAAAGTCCTGCTCGTTGGGATTCACAATTTAAGTGTTTTCTAAACGCAGCTAGTGGTAGAGTATTCCGTTAGTGATTTAGATTTGTTGTGTCAAATTTTACGGTGTCCATTTTTCAATACGCCATTGAAATTTAACTGATTTGTACCAAATAAACAGACTAGACAAATTATTTGTTTGACCTTTTAAGTTCGAGTTTTTACTCCAAAAAATACAGAATAACTGAAGTTTTATGATGTAAAGAGACGAAACTGTAACATAAAACCACCACCTCAGGCACTGTCTCGAGTGGCTTTTTGACATCTGACCGAACGAGGAAACTTAGAATTTGCGTGCATAACTATACCCTGTCTAGAGTACTTCCGAGGGGTAAAATGGTTAAATTCGCTTCTATAAACACGTGCTTTTTTGGCATTTAAAGCGTCTTTTTAAATTATGATAAGATTAGTCTTAACAGTTGAGTTGATCAAAAACACAGTACACTTTCGATGCACTTCAAAAATGGAAATGCACGTTGGTGTGTTGCATTTGTAAGGGTCAGACACAAAAATTAAGAGAATGAAATCAAATACCATAGCTTATCAAACATACTGTGTCTTCGATGTTTCCTTTATCTACTTCCTTTATTCCAGCGTAGAACTCAATGTGCTCCTTTACCGTGAGGAAATCGAATAAAATATCTTGTTGTGGACACACACCTATTGTTGATACAAGCCGCTGTTAATAATTTTTATAGCAAACGTATTTTCACAAAAGTTCGATAACAGAAAATCGATAAGAAAACACTGCTACCTCAAATAGAAAAGGTGAAATGATGACGAAAATGTCTTAGCTTTCATGCAATAGTTCAAGAGAAAAATCAAATACGTACGCTACACACTTTTACAATGCTCATATCTAACTATTATATTAAGAGCGCGCGGTAGATATGAGATGGTAAATTAAATAGCCAAAGAGGTGCGTAATGTCGAGTAGGCTATAAATAATCTCATACCAAACAAGCGCGGTTTGAATAACTGTTTTATCAGTTAAATTTCTTTCATTAGTTTTCATAACTTATCAATACTTGAAAATGACAGCTAAAATTACAGTTTTTACGACTACGAAAACGACCTACAGAAAGTTTTGTAAATCTTCGTTTACAACTCTGACAAAGGAGAAAGCAAACTAGCCATACGTTATCGGAAAGGGCAAGCAATGAGTGGGTTTTCTGTAAGCGGCCCTCGTTGTCGATGTTGCCCGTCCTCGTATCTTAAATTCCTATTTTTACTTCCATACTTAAATGAAATGTAAAATTAGTTAATAATCTATATTGATTTATTGCCTATTGTCACTCGTATGAACCCTAGGTATATACAACTACAGATTTTTTATCACAATAAAACTAAGGATTGGCCACCGTAGCATTACCTTTACTCAGTTAGAAGTTAGCTAAAAATCAAGTTAAATATAAACATTTCTTTTTTAGAAAAACAACTTCTTCGATGTTTACAATAAGGAATTGATTCGCAGTTTTTCTCTTTTAATCAGTCATTGCCTCAAATTATATGCTGTACACGTATATGCCTGCCTTGAAGTTAATTCCTTACAATGTACGTGTACTGAAGTACCTTGGTCTTATAGTTTTTATTTGATTTAAAACACACATTGAAATAAGAAAAAAATTGGAAGCTCAAATCACCGAAAAATTTAGACTCGGCCAAATTTACTGGTTCTTTTAAAAAAAGCGTGTAGAAACATAACAGAACGACTCGTTTCGGAAATAAATCGCTTTTCAAAAGGGCGTTTTTCAAGTTCGTATAAAAAACCTCAAAAAATAACTGTGCCAAGTAGTTAGCCATTTTTATTAAGGCTTGCTTACCAACAATCTTTCTTATATTGCCCAGGTCGTGAGGGTCGGTAACATCCATTCCATAAATCATAATCGTTCCGCTAGTTGGGGTTGTCATTCCTGTCAAAGTGGCAATCAATGTTGATTTTCCAGCACCGTTGTGTCCCAGGAGAGCAGTAACATGCCCTTCATATATATCAAGGTTTACGCCTAGACGGATTAGAATAAAAACGGACGGTAAAACTCGGATTAGAGATTTAAAATTAACTTTGAGACATTGGGACTCCGATACAATTAAATTAAAGCTGGTTTTAAGTTACGCAAAAATGTAGGTTTGGGAAAAGCAGAGCCCAACAAATGATTCGTTAAGCACTGGAGACTGTGTTTCACCCTACTTTTTAAAATTGTTTATGAGAATTGGATCTTGCGTTTCTTTATATCAACGACATGTGTACGGGGGATATATCATGGAACATCATCACTGGAATTCCATCAACACAAAACGTCGGATAGTTTAAGAAACCTTAGTGATTTAGATGTCTGACCCAAAATCGCCACACCATAGTTTAGGTATGGGTGGTTGAGACACCAGTATAAAGTAAGCAGTGTGTCTTGGTGAACGTAGTGCCTGAGTTTAGCTATCAGACCTATTGATTTACTAACCTTGGTACTTATGTAGTTTATGTGATTTTTCCAAGATAGATTATTATCTATCAATAATCCTAGATATTTAGTATAGTCTCTATTTTCTAGTGGAATGTATTTATTCTGAGAGTTTTCCAGCACTGTAATATTAACATCGGATGTAAGTTAGATTTTTTGATGTTCAATGTTAGCTTGTTGGCAATAAGCCAGCCGCATAGTTTTTGTAACCTGTGGTTCACAATCGCTTCTATATATTTTAAGTTCTTGTGAGAATAAATTAAGGTTGTGCCATTGGTAAAAAGGAAAAAATCAATTTTATTAGAAGCTTTAACTATATCATTAATGTAAAGTCAGTTACAAAAAGCTGAAGAAAGATCATTTTCTAAATAGTAACCTTCAATATTGTTTACAAAACGTTAAATCAATAAAAGCCCTTTTTCAAGATTTTATATAGAGGTATCAGTTTTACCCAAAAAAAACATAACGAATACGTTTTGGGCCAGGGGAGAATTAATATAGAGATGAAAAAAAAATTTTATCAAGGAATTAGTCACACTTTCCTTACCGTTTACTGCAACAACATCTTCTTTTCCATGAAACACCTTTCTGACGTTATGAATACTAAAATAGCATAAAAAGCTCATTTAAATTGACATACTTGTAATTTTCATCCACGAGTGTACTCTTTAACTGAGGATATTAAACTTAAGTATATTTAAGAACCTTCAAACTTAGTGTATGTAGCTTCTTATAGAAATGGTGTATAGTGAGACGTTCTTAATTTGACAAAAGCACTAGCGATCAGCAAAGAGGGCATAATTTTACTCACCAAAGCTAGACTAATTTTTGTCATTTGTTTTTGTCTGTGCCTTCACTATTGACTTAAAATGAAAATTATAGCCTTATTAGTTCCTAAATTGTAGGTTCTCATATGCGGGTAAATTTTTACTTAGTTATATCGCAAACCAAATTTCATAATATAATATAATATAATATCTAGCGAGCTAATCGCCCTTACCTGCAGTCATGGACTGAATTTGCGAAGGACGCAGCTCAACGAGGTCAGACCGAAAGCATGTTAAGGCGCATATATTGCTGCCGCTATACGGCCCATGCATGACTTCGGGGCACAGCTCCACAGCCAGATAGAATTAGCTGGGTGTCGATTTTGTTGAGGGAGGAAAACCGGAGGGCCCGGAGAAAAAACCTCGGAGTCAGACCGAGATCGACAAATCTCAGCCCACATGCGGAAACCAGGACTCGATCTCGGCTCCACAGTGGTGGGAGGCACGAGCGCTAACCACACGGCTATCCTGACTCATGGGTTAATAACAAAATCCCGTACGCTGATTGGCCGAAAATCGGTCCAATAACTTCCGATACGGGACCGCGGTGAGTTATTGGACTGATTTCTTGTTAACGTGAGCGCGCAGAGATAATCGTTTGATCTCTTTTACTGATCTAAGTTTGAAGCCGTGTAATAAACATCTTAACAATCTCGTTTACTGGGTCTGTACTGTGAAAGACTTTCAGAATTTTTTTTCCCAACAGATCTTGCTCTCGGTTATTAAGATATACATATAATCAACGACAAACTTGAATGACCTGATAGCTTCTTTTCCTTGGAACTCTGCGGGAACGGGTTCAACATCGTCATCAGCTGGACTTCTCTCTCTCGCCGACAATTGCCGCTGAATGACTCTGTTTCGTGCCCCAAAAAGGCTCTTCCAGAAAGACGGTTTCAGAAAAAAATGTGGTTTTCTTCGCCTTCCATATTCCCCAGGCATCACAGCATCAAGGTATAGGGCAAGGATTAGGTAAATAATGCTGTCCACGACCAACATAATGATTCCATTTATTGCAGGGAATTCTCCTTTGGTTGCTACATTGTTAAACTGCAATCCTGGACCAACGTCCACTGCCTATAAGGATGCAAGATTGCATTCAAAAACGGCTACGTTACGTACTGAACAGTTGTACATGGTTCGTACTGACTGATGAAAACAAAATTCTTGGAGTTTCGAGGGTAACAAACAAACTTTCTCAGGACCCAACCATTAATTCTCTCTCGGCGAAAAACAAAACAATATCAACTTTAACTCTACCACAGTGTTAAAAACTGGTACATTATTATTTTTTCTCAATCTGAAGCATTTACGTGTAGCGTGAAGACCTTTGTATACACAAAAACTAACCGAAATTCCAAAAAAACCTTTAATTTAATTACAAAATGTACAATTGCGAGCAAGCTGCTATAGTGGGTTTTTGTTTGTTGTAGAGTTCAGATATCTTTCACAAAACTCCAGGAGTGCAGGGAATTAACAGTTTTTAACCAGTTTTTCAGGACTCTGGAAAGAAACTTCATAATTTCCCGGAAGGTCTCCAGGAATTCCAGGAGTACTAGTGCGAACTATGTTTCTAAGGCATCACAAACAGCTTTCTTCTCTGGAAGAATTACATACTCTACTCTGATTAACATGAGAAGTACAATTTGCAAAGTAACTTGGCTTGGAAGCATCTAAGCAAACTCGTTATTCTTGGTTCTTTGTGTTCTATGATATTTTCTCGAAAATTATCTGAAAACAGAATTTTTTCTATAAATAATGATAGAGTTCATTTTGCGGGAATATACAACCTCACTTTATCAGCTCAACTTAAGTGGAAATGACGTGCCCGTTAAACGTACATGCATGTTGACTTTATGTATGACTTTTTTCTTTAACATGATTCTTAAATGATTCTTTAATAAACCTTTTGTTCAATAGCCAGAAAAAAAACCTTGCCATGAGTTTTAAAATTACGTTTTCATAAGTCAGTTGATAAATCACTACAACGGTGTTGCCCAAGTGTCAGGTTCAATTCTGTTGAGGTCATAAGAAATCTTTCTTCAGACTTTCTTTGACCAAAGCTGGCGGCAATGCTTCAAACAGACCTCAGTAAGTTCGATTTTTGTTTTCGAAAACACTTTCGTTTTCATGAAAGCACACAGTATAAAAACTGTCATACCGTCTCCAGCTTTAAAGTCCCTACCAAGCTTAATTTTTTAAGTTCCAGATGAAAATTAGAACCCTTTAATAAGGGTAATTTTTGAAAATAAAACCTTTTCTAGCCTTTCTTGTTGCATTTTTTAGATTTGTAGTGTGCAATGATGACGTAGCAGAAGGTATATGACGTAGCACGAGGCATAAAGCAGAGACAATCTTTTTTACCTCAAAAAATTCAATTCTGGCTACAATAGTCACATTGTTATAGCTTTAATAAATGAATTATTCCCTTGAAACTGTTTGAAATAAAAAAATTGTGACATTTTTTAACAGAAATGAAATTTTTTAAACAAAAACCACATAACTCACTGCTGCTACGTCACAGGTTACCAGTCCCCGGCCTGCTCGGCCAAAGTTTGCATTGCAATATTTTTTTTTGATTAAATCAGCATACTTAGACGCGAAAATTTTCTTTGGTTATTCGAATTTTGAGCACACAGGAGACAACAGTTTCAATATAAAAAGGAAAAAAATAAGCTTGATAGGGACTTTAAATCCGTAGCAGCAAAACAAGAAGCATTTTTACTTACCGAAGCAATGGCAATGGTGAACGCCGTTGGGGATAACAGCGAGAATGCCCACTTAACGCCGTTAGACACATCCAATAAATTTAGTGGAAAAATCAAAAGCCCAAAAACGACGTTCAGAAGAAATGAAACAGTTCCTGCAACTTTGGCATTCTTGAAAAACGTTGCCAACATGAAAGAAAAGGGTATGAAGGAGAGCCCAAAGAGATAAAATATTATGAGCAACAAGAAGAAACTACTGTTTCCAAATATCTTGGCAGGAAGTGCAACGACATTCATGATCACAGCGCCAATGAAAATAACAATCGAGTAGGTAATCGTCCATGAAAGCCAGAGAGCGAGATCCTGCATTCCCATAATTCTCATTAATTCCTTTATCTTTTTTTCTTTCTCATTTACAAGGTGAACTACAAGAATAGTAACATATGGAGTGAATGCCAACACAAAGTAAACTCCAGTTGTAGAAGAGAAAGCCCCGAGAGATGGAGTTAAAGAATTCTTGGGCATCATTTTCACAGACACGTCTGGAGGTCGGAAACCAGTTGAAATGTTCGTCTCAACCTGAATAATGAAAAAATATTGAGTTTTTAACGATGTTCATAAAATTTAATTCCTGATTCAGCGGAAGCTAAACAGTTAGCTTTTACTAAAGAGTATTCATCATGTTTGTGGAACTTAATTTGTTAGAAAGCCATTTTGAAAAAGAGGGAAATTTTGGCTTATTTCATTGAAGTAACTATTTTGGTTTCTGAGATATCAAGATTTTTCAAATATGCAACTAAAAAACAAAAAACTGCAAACTGAGAAATATTTGACAATTGCCAAATAAATTAAACATTTTATTATTGTGAACACTTTTACTTTTATCACGGCCTCTAGAGGCCTTTCCGGTAAATCAATTCTCCAAAACACTGTACATGTATTTTAAGAGTCAGGTTTAAAAATTTTCCCGGGGAGCATGCCCTTAGAACCCCCTAGGAATCACACCTTTGCCTGAACCACTATATGCAGTCTTTCCAAATGCTAACGAAAACCAAAGATTCTAACTTCCATCAAAGATTGGAAGTATTGAAGTGTTGCACTGGAAGACAACTAACACAGTTTCATCACTGAAACCTGATGTCAAGTACCCCAGGACAAACAGATTAGCCTCAATTTCTTTCAATTACAAAGTGCAATTCAAGTATAACAGAAAAAGAGAAATTATAAAGAGCAATTCAAGTACAAATGAAAAAGAAATTAAAGGTTCACAACACTAACAGCACGTCTTGATACTGCTAAATCTACAGTTAATGTAGATTTTTGAGTCTTCTTATTTAGAGTGGTGGGAGAAACATGAGAAAGGGCGGGAGGTGGCAGATATAGAGCCATGAAGATACGGGAGACAGAAAGTTCTGCCCCCCTCTAACCCCGCCTCCCGACTCAATATAGATAGATAGGATATAAGTATACACATGTACATCTAGAACCTGTGTAATTGCAGCATCCACAACCACTTGCAGTGAAGCAGCACCAAGCACAATATAGGAGTTGCTGTTGCAACTCCCAGGAACAAACAGTCTCGCAGGGTTTCGGCACTGACCTGAAAATAATAAGATATCAACAAATCTAGTTACCATAATTTTTTCTGTAAAAAAAATAAAAATTATTAATAAAGCTCCTGCAGATACTGTTGTCTTTTAGTTTTAATTTGCTTTTGGCACAGACTCCAAGCAACTATGGACTGCTTTTTTTTTACTAAAAGATGAAACATTTGAATTTAAAGCTTAAAACTTGCTTCTCCTAACCATGTTTATTGCATATTTTCTGGAGGTCCAACTCAAATAATGTTTGGATGATAGAGGGGAGGGGGAGGGGGAATGTTGTATTCTTCTTCATCTCAGTAGCATAAGTGCACTAATTAACTGAGTTAGGCAGAATCTGAAGTTAGGATTTTTTTGATCCCCCATCTGTCACTATACTCTGAGGTATATTTCGTTTTGATAATTGTAATTGACCAAAACTGGTTTCTTTTTGGTTAAATAAGGGAAAAACATAAAGAAATTTATGAAATGGTTTCCGATGGTGTTTACAAAATGTAAAAGTGTAAACATACGAGATTGGAAGAACACAAGGAAAATGAGCAAAACTACGGGGTTTGGTCAATAACAAGCTTGTACTATTTGGTTTGACTACATATTGACGTTTTAAACAAAGCAATATCTTTGTTGTTCAAGAAGTGATACATAAGCAGTTTGCATCAGCTTTAATAAATAGCATTATCTTAATTAGTATCTATCCATGATTTTAAATGGAAGCTCTGCTAGCCACTTTCTGAAGTCTTGCAGTTGGCTCAAATATCACATGGGCAAATCTTGGTTAAGTGGTTTGCACCAACTTCTCCCATTTTCTTTGCAGTATTGTGTAAGTTTAACTAATGCTGAATTATGTATTATAAATGTTAAGAATGCACTAAAAAGCTGAAAACACTCAAGTTTGAGAGTTTTTCTTCATTTAAGGGAAACTCTTTCTAACAAATGGAGCTAGGGATTAATAACTTTTTAAAATATCTTCAAATTCTTCTGTATAGTTGTCACCTAAAAGTAGGGGGCTTTGGCATTTGGGGTTTTGCAGTTTTTGCCATTTTTGGAGCTGTTTTTCTGTTTTCATATCAGAAATTTGTGGTTTTTTGGTTTTGATGTCCTTGGCAGTTTGCGGTTTTACCTTTACTTAGCAATTTTTTTTCTTATTATTTGGGAAGTGCAAAATAATTTTAATTTTTATAAAATTTTCATGTTTCTTAAGTACAGATCAATTTTATAAAAATTTATAAAATGACTGACTAGGGTATTTTATGCAGTTTTTAGATTGGATCAAAATTAATCAAGGTTTTAGGTTTTGAGTGAATTTTGTGTGGATTTGCAATTTTTGCTTAGCTCAATTAAAAGAAAACATGATGGTGTTGGAGTTTAACATTGGGATCCAAAAAAAAAATAACAAATCCATCCAAATCATTTAATTTTAAGGTTTTTGTAAAATGGTAAAAGTGTGCGCCCCATCAACAGCCTCGATCCTTTGATCTATTGGACTTGGGGTATTTAACACTGTTCCAAATTTTAGTTGAATTTATTAAATACTAAGGAAGAATAAGCTTCTTGAAATCTTGAATTTTTGCTGAAAATCGATGGTTCACACCTTCATCACCCTGCGGCCAACAGTTGTTTGGCTAGTTGAAGCTAGCTGAATATATGTCAAACTATCTAAAAATACTTTCGTGGTTGTAACGAAAAAACATTCCATAAATTACTTTGCCCGCATGAGGAATAAAAGTGTTGGTCTTTCTGTTTCTGTGTGCAACTTTGAAACATCAGTGCCAAATTCTAAATCTAACTGCGAAAACAAAAACAACACAAACACTTGAAAAACGATGTTGTCGCTCCGTACAAATACATGATATGTACAGCAACAACTTGGGTCCTATATGGGAGTGTGGAAAGCGCGAGGTATGTGGCTGAAATTTTCTTCTCATATTGACTTTATATGTACAAACTTCTACCCTGCTAATTTCTTTTGACAACATCGTAGATACGACGAAAACATGTTCAACATATACATGGGCAATGTGAAGCCAAACACTGCAGCGAAATTGCTAATGTGCATTATTGTGGCTGGAACTATGCTCTGCTACAAACACTGTCAATGCTTTCACACCTCATCTCAGTTGACCAAATTACGTTTTTCGCTATAACTCAAAAACTAAATTACATTTTAACATAGAGTTTTCGAATATCGAAAGATACTTCCAAACTGTTTCACATATTCAAAAATCAAAAAATGTGATATATGAAAAAAAAAAAATTGTCAAAAAGCCTCCTGTATATCCTTAAACCAAACCAAAACACAAGGAAATTAATTGCACACTTAATTGATTTCACTCGCAAACGATTTTCGATACATGGTCATGGGCAAATGAAGTTTTAAAAACAAAACAGCAAAAGTTTTATCTCTTATCATAACAAGTGTTTTTCTTATCGTTTTAACGCCGTATGTCCTAGCTACTTACCAAACTGTTCATTTAATACTTTCGAGTTCGCCTTGGGAGAATTCTCGTATGGCATACGGATATTGTAAGACAGCTGACCATTCGAACTGTTTTGGAAGACAAGCCCTAAGCGGAACATTCGGCTGTTTCGAAACGTCTTGTAAGTTGAAACCATTTCTTCCGAGTTCTTGAATTCGCGGTAAATGGTTTCCTTACTTTTGTAGTTGGACATCAAACTAACAACCTTCTCTGCTCTCCTGTCGCCGTTCGTAACATAGCCAAGCATATACGTTGTGTTCATAGCGCTTGACGAGTTTCCAATAGGATTCGTACCCGTGTTTGGAAAACATTTTCCAGCTGTCTGGTTCATCAAGTCACAAGTCGGAATTTCGTCGCTAAATAGAGCTGGCAAAACCTTTGCTGGCACGCCAAGTTTAATGGTGAGAAGGAGTAAAATCCAATAGATAGGCACGAGCACCTCTTGTAACGTTTCTTTATAATTTCGTCGCTTTATGTGATAGTTTTTTCGTAAAAGAACCTTGGTTTGATGTAAAAACCCCATCTTCAGACCAAAATCACTAAACTCTAAAGACGAGCTTTCTACCTTCTCGAGTTTTAAATCAACTCGAGGAGTAAGCCTGTTCCATCTGCTGTATTTGTAAAACAAATAGGGTTGACACTGGCGCCACTTTTATTTGCTATCGGCTGCGTTGGCGTTACACTGAATAGTTACATAAATATACAGATTTAGCGACGACCGTGACGTATCTGTGTCACCAAACAAAACAACATGAGTCATGCCTCATGGTACAAGTTCAAAACATCTTGAAAACATCTATAATAAACAAAGTCAAAGTTAAAAGTTTATACACTTACAAAGGTAATGAAGGGTTTTTATGCTGTTTAGTAGTAGAAAGAGGTTTGGGTTGATCCAGCTAGAGTGAAAATGAAGTTATGCCCGAAAACAATCATTACCTCACTGGATAAAAATATTCCGAAAGTAGTTTTACTGGTCAAGCATTGCGTCGGTCACCGGATAAGCCCACAGGCAGCCCAAGCTCTATTTGCCGATACCTTATATATTGCAGGATACGAAAAAAGCATCATGAAAACGTCTTCCAAAATTAGAAGTACGGTTTAATCAACGCGGATTTGCAAAAAAGTTGTGTTTATATACGTTTAAATCGTTTTATTTAACGCGCTTTTGACAAACTGTTACATTCTTAAAGAGCAAGTCTCGGGCTTTTGTTTTTCAAATTTTTTTGGCTTTATCAAATATTTAATAAGTCTTGTAAAGATTAGAAACAAAAAATATCGACTGAAATACTTTTAACTGTGCGCTTTTGAACGTCGAAAGTTGAGCAGATATTGCGCAATCTTGAACAGGCGGTTTGGAGTCACGCTATCGATGACGTCACAAGTGTGTAACA
>JAOBAT010116712.1:0-13908 GCA_026413305.1 Hydrozoanthus tunicans
GTAGGTCCCGGGTGGCAGGCCTCGAAGGGGACCTCGAGTCCTATTGCCTGTTCTCCCGTGGCTCAATGAGTCAAAAAAATGTCATAAATAAAAAAAATAATAAATTGACGAGGACAAAACAAAAATGTTGGAGTACGGACGAAGCCGAGTTTTCTCCCTCCTTTTTGAGTGTCCTCGTCACTTCCCAAGTGCTATATTACTGTAACGGAGCACGATTTAGACTATTCTTTTTGTTTTATAATATAGCAAATTTCATCAAAATTTGTTCATGCTAATACTATTTTCTTTATCTATTTCTAAACGCGCACGAAAATCTGGAAAATAGTTAAAAAACGCTAAAATTCAGAGCAAATATTTCAGAACAGTACACGTTATAAAACATCATAATGCCAAATAGAACTTATTCATTAAAAAATACACTTTCTAAACTTTGGACTGCTTCTTCTCATCGTAAGAAAAGATACAAATTGAACTTAAACTATTAAGTCAAGAACCGAGCGTTGATCAAAGTTGAAAATCTTAAACCTCGTTAACAAAGTCTGCGAATCGGTGAAGGTCATATTTTCGACATAACCTAGGGAGGGGGGTACCCCTAGAATATCACTCCCTTCGATTCCCTCGGGACCGCGCCAGAATGACGCAGCAGGCCACCAGGATCCCTTGGCACCACTTTTTATTTGATTCCGTGAATAGTAATTTGGGTCGGTATGGGGCAGATTACCTCGCTTTCATGTGCATATTTAATAAGTTGACCTTGGTCTAGGATTGATATAGAAGCCATGTTAAAGCCGTATGTCGATAGATAGATAGATAGACGTTTATTAAAAATACTTTAATAGCAGCTGAAAGCTGAATTGCAAAGGTGCACAAATTTAAGTAACATTACTATACACTAAAATCTAACCTAAAATCTAATCTAAACTAATTTACATATATAATTATAATAAATGTCAGCTAAAATGTCTTGCGCTTGCTGGAATGAAAAAAATCTCTGAGCCGATTTGTTTTAAAAGAAACTCTAAATGGTCTGCGTCGTCGTAATTTCATAAGTTGATTTCGGTTATCGAAGGGCAGTAAGTGGTATAAGCAATCCAAAGGATTGGAGACGATGTTGGTAAAAAACTTTAAGCAAAGGTCTTCTCTCCGGTCCTTTAGGGTTTTCAGCCCTGCCATCTAAAGCGCTTCTCTATAATGATTATCATAATCGTATATAATTTTCAAGGCTCTCTTTTGGACTCGTTCTAAACTTAAGCTCGAATAATTGGGGAGACTATAATGGTAGACCTGACATCCATAAAGTAAGACAGATTGAATACAAGCGACATAAAATTTTGCTAATTCTGGCGGTAGTACCTTAGCTCGCTTTAACTGAATTAAAAAGTAAAGGCGCTTAGCGGCCTTTTTAATCGTCTCAGAAACGTGAGTGTTCCACTTGAGATTGTCTTGAAAATACACACCCAGTAATTTGACGACACTAACAGTGCTAACCTTAAAGCCATTAATTTCTATGAGTTCGTAGGAAGTAGGGGAGCGCACAAAGACGACTCTTAGCTCATTAAATTTTTTCGGATTGAGTTGAAACAAGTTGAGTGTTGACCAGATAGTTACTTCGTTTATCATAGACTCAGCATTGCTAGGACTATTCTTACTTATGATTTCATACGCTGTCGTGTCATCTAGATCTACATATTCTATACAGTCACTGGCTGATGGTACTTTCAAATCGTTTATCATAACTAAGAACAGCCACGGTCCCAATTTTTTTCCTTGCGGTACTCCTGCTCGCACCGATCCCCACTCTGAGAGACAATCATGTGCAAGTTTGACCCTTTGTTTCCTATCTTTAAGAAAAACTGTTATCCAATTGATGATGTAAGGGTTGATGTTGTAGGCCGAGAGTTTCGATAGCAAAAGCCTATGATCTATCAGATCGAAGGCTTTTCTATAGTCCAACGCAAAGATCCGCACAGCGTTCCCCGTTCCGTCTGTTGCTTGCGCCCCATTGTGCATCAGATTTATCAGTGCGTGCGCAATGGACGACCCTGGAATACACCCAAATCGATCGGGTCCCAGGCGTTTCAGAACTGCTGGTTTCACATGTTCGTAGACGACATAATGCTCGGCAATTTTGGATAACGTTGGTGTCAATGAGATAGGTCTCAAGTCCTTCGCTATGTCTTCAACTATCTTTGTTTTGGGAAGAGGTGTAATGTTTACACAGTTCCAGATATCAGGTAATGTCCCTTGACTAATAGAGGAATTGATGATACAAAGAACAGGCTGAGCGAGCTCGGAAGCCTTCGCGAAGTCACGCAAGACCCAGTTTGGGATATTATATGTCTCTGGTGTGTTCTATTGGCCTCTAGAATGTATCCACAAGTGGTTGATGTAAAGCTTTTGGTTACGATGTAGGTCCTCCCCGAGGGTATCAGTTGTTTTGGGATCGACCTAGGGAAGAGTTGCGAACACGTGGACTTTAGACGTCGTCGATTGATGAGTGGGACCGCTTTTATAAGGATACGAACCGGAACTTTTTTTCGACCCTTAGCGTCTTAAACCCTAAAGTTCCGTCGTGTTCTCTCTCTTAGGTCGTCGGCGTCATCTGTTGGTGTGGTTCTTTGAGGATACAGGGAGCTACGAACGTTATACCCACACCTTATGGTTTTTAACGTTTTTCGACAAAGGATACTAGAGAGCGGCCGATTAGCCTATCCTCTTTATATCGATGACAGATTATTTAGGGAATGGGGTCGTTATTGGTTCCTCCTTAAGATTTGGAAAAACTATGTTCCGAGGGGAACTCGTTTCGTTCCCTGTCGAAAATGTGTAAGGTGTTTGACTCGTCTGAGAATTTAATGCTGTTGTGTTTGTTTTCTTTCAAGGTCACCCTCTCCTCCTGTCCGAGCGTCTGGTGTGGTCATGTGGAAGAGATTCAGAAGAAAGGAACTGATTATTATTATATTTATCGCGATCGAAAATTCTTTTATAGACATTACCGAGATATTTGTATAGCCTTTCTAGAGAATTGACCCTTTTGGTTTTGGATTGTCTTTAAAAAGGTCACCCTGTCTTCTCCCTGGTCGACCGACATGTGCCAACACGTGGTAGAGATTCAGAAGACGTAGGTCCGCTATTACGTTTATAGTGGTATAGCCTTTTTCTAGAGGATTGACCGTTTTGGCTTTGGATTGTCTTAAAAGGTCACAAACAATAAGTACGGGTGGTGTCTCCACATGGAACAGATAACAAACTACGAAAGTGATTATTATTAGGGTCTCCAGACCTGCTCAAACTAGAATTTTTTGTATGTTTTCTTGAAAAAGGGTATTACTGCCAGGAACGAGCTGTGAAGCCTTTGATCACCTTTATTGTGAACAAAGGTACGATGTAGGAACTTGCTTGTGTGGGGGTCGAAGCGATTTTAGAGTTTTGCTAGTTTTGGAGAGGCTTACCTATTTTCAGACCTCTTTTGATTCCCTTTTTTCATAGGTCTTCCTTCCACTCGACGTGGCGTATTATTTCTACGTTCTTTATCGGTTCCCCTTATCCCAAATATCGCATGTCGTCACTGGTCTCCTAGTCGGGCGCGATGGTTTTCTTGAACTTATCCTAAGTTTTTTTGTACTGAACTAGGTATTAGGACGGGATATCCGTTGCACCCGATGAGGCTTTGAACGGTGCGAGCATTACGATCCTTATCGATTTCGCTTAAGTGCCGGGGATGGAGATGTTCGCTACGTCCATAGTCGTTTTGAAACTCGTGAAATCAGTCATTGGGAGTTTGCTTTAAGATTTTCACCCGTGTATTTCTAGTGTCGTGTCCAATAAAAAAGAGGAATAAAAAGATTGTGTTGTCCCATTTTTTTGTCCTCTTATCCTAGGTGTTGGGGGAGGGGTTGACTTGCGCTGAATGGCCTTATTGGACTATGCATTCCTATTGTCACTCTGATGTTTACGAACGCCAGCGTTTACTGGCCGGGCAAAAGAATTTTAGAATTTGTTACCAGAAGGGTTTTTTCTTGTTCTAGGTGTTAGGGGAAAGGATCAGGACTGGACTGGACCTCTTGGATTATCGATCGCTTTGTTTACGACGACAGACACCAACGCCAACGTTTGCATGCGGGTCAAAAAAATTTAGAGTGTGTTACAAGAAACATTTTTCTTGTTCTAGGTGTTTGGAGAAGGGATTAGTTGTGTTAAGAGAAGACTTAGAGGGTGGTGCCAACATGCCGACACTCGCGTGGAAACCAACCGTTTGTGTGCTGGAACGGCGACTTATCGTTAGGTTACACCCTTTTTTCATTGTTTGGCCTGGCTTCATACTCTGTGTCATTGTCAATAAATAAAAAAAATACAAAAAATGAAACGGAACGTGTGTTCTATTTTTTTATGACTTTTACTACAAACCTAGTTTCAGTTTGGTTTTCATGATACGGTTCTGGATTCGTTCGTTTCCCGTTCTCTTGCCCTTGAGAGCGTCGATGGCTTGGATCATTTGGCGATCGGCACGATGTTTCTCCTTGAGGGTTCGGGCTTTGGAATAAGCCAGATCGTGTTGTTTGGCAATCTTATCCAAACGATCAATGCCCGGATCGCCCCTTTTCAACCTTTTCTGGAGATGAGCCCCGGGGCCCAGGTATTAATAATCGGGCGAATGGAATTCTTTTCCTGTCTTGGACACCCATTTTTGAAGATCCACCCCTTTTCCTTGTTGCCGTCGTCCTCGTCGTCGTCTTTTTGGAGAGGAAGTCTTTTTCTTCTTCTTTATACCCCCTTTGTTTTTTTTCGTTGGTTCCCGTTAAAAAGGTTTCCAAGCTTTTCTCGAACGTAACTTGGACAAGAGTCGAGGATATTGATCTTGGGGGGAGGGTTCCGACACTTTCACAGGAGAGGTTAGACGGCCCACGGCTCCTTGCACGGCCGCCCAAAAAAGTTGGATGGCTTCCTTGGCGTTCTAAAGGTCATCGACGTTTCTGTTCGTTCTAGGGGTCGGCGGAGGGGTTGGACACGAGAGGGTCTGGGGTAGAGACAGGCCGTCTGGGGGTTGGTCCAGGGATCGGTGGGGTGGCAGGAAGAAGACAAGGTCGTCTGGGGGTAGGTCTGAGTGGTGGTGGTGGTGGTACGGAGGGTTTCTTCTTCTTCTTCTTGGTCTGTTGAAACATTTTGTTCTTCCATTTGCCGAACGCGGTGGTCGTCCAATCACTGTCTTCGTCGTCGTCCTCAGCCACCCCTGTCGACGAAATCGGTTGGGGGAGTTGACGGAGACGTTTGGTGGCCCGATGGAGTTCAGTGTCCAATTGCATGATTTGTCGGACTTGGGCCTGTTTCGAGAGAGTGAGATCTTGCAGGAGACGTTTCTTTTTGGCGGCGGCTTGGGTGGCCCGATTTAGATGAGGATCGTCTCGTACTAGTTCGGTTTTGTACTGTTGGACGTCTCGGGAGAGGATCAAGACTTCCTTCATGTATTACTCTATTTCAATGACGTAATGAGTTGCGTGCATAATTATAATTAGCATTAATTGAATCTATTTTCACAATGCAAACTGATTATTAAATGGTGAGGACCACAAGGCGGACCAATGGGTAAATATTTTATTTATGTCGGTTTTATTGGCAAATCCAAACTTGTAACTCTTGAACTGTATTTTCTACAGATTTCGAACTTCTATCACTATATAATAATCCTGTCATTATTAACAGTGCAATAAAATAGTTGTTCTGAAACCTTGGTTTGGTTCCCATCGTTACATTCGAAATCCATTGTTGAATTCATTGGATTTATTGCACCAACTGGTTAGTAACGACAGGGTGAAGCGAGCCAAAGATGGCTGAAGACGCCCTGAAGATACGAAGAACTGCAAAGACGAAGTTCACACGAAAGAAAAATGAATTTTACACAGCCATAGGAACGAAACAAGGTTTCGAGAAGGTATCAAGTAAATTTAAGGAGCTTACCGATGCATTTCACACCGTTGAAGGTAAGCACGACCTTTATTTATTACAACTCGAGAATGAAGAGGCGCAAGAAAAGGAAGAGCCATGGCTAAGCGAATTAGAGAAATTTTACTCAGAAGCGTCAGCGATTTATGAGAACTATACAAAAGAGAACACACGCAAATTAAAGGAGGAAGAAATGCGCCTAAAATTTGATACTCTGACAAAAAAAAAACAATATTGGAGAAAATGTTTAATTCACTTATAGATCAAACAGAGGAACTTTTAATGAATGAAACTAAAGTAAGAGGCGCGCTGTGGCTACGCTAGGAAAAATGGAGCGCACTCTAGCCGCCATATTTCACGACTGCAAATCGATTCATGACGAAATAATTGAATTGCCATTAGAACGCCAATTTACAGAAGCTGAAATAGAATGGATTCGACAAATCCAAGCGCGCTACAATGACATTTCCGGCGTAATAGAATCATTCTCAAGCAACGAAGAAACAATTGCGCGTAAAAAGGAAACACTTAACCCACTGAGAATGGAGAAGATTCGAATGCCTTCATTCGACGGCAACATTCGCTCGTATCCTCAATTTAAAGGAGATTTTATTAAACATGTTTACCTTCAATTTCTGAAATCGGCGCGCCCTACGTATTACGTTCTTGTCTAAGCAAAGAACCATTAGAATACGTAAAAACTGTCGATGACGATCTCGATGAGATGTGGGCTCGTTTAGATGATAAATATGGCGATCCCACGAAAGTGACTGGTGTAATCATTAACGCTATACAAAATTTCAAAATCATCCAAAGGGGTGAAACTAAGAAGCTTCTCGAATTTATTTCAATAATTGAGGACGGATACCGCGACTTAAAAAGATTAGAACTCGAGCATGAGATAACGGCTACCAGCGCTGTGAGCGCAATCGAAAAGAAACTTCCCCCAGATGTCAAACGAGACTGGACAAAAATTGTTTGCACCAGCACTAAACCTATCGACAAGACCAATAAATTTCCTTCATTGCTGAAATTCCTCCTTGATCAAAAGAAAATCATTGAATACGAGACATCAGAAGTACGTGTGACAGGACAGATAGTCAAAGGAGTGGCGCATCACACAACGAACGAGCAGAAACTAGAAGATGTAGTAAAACAGCCCCTCACTAAATGCTTGCTACACGAGAACGGCTTCCACTGGACAAGTAATTGCCGACTTTATTTATCGAAACCCGTGGAGGAACGGAAAGAGCTACTAAAAACAAAGGAACTTGCTGGTCTTGCCTCAAACTAGGTCATCTTTCCCGAGCCTGTCGCAGAAACAAAGTGTGCGGAGTAAATAATTGTAAGAGGAAACACCACCGGACATTACATGACGATAAATCACCCGCGATGGAGAGTCAAACTCCTTCCGAAGCTTCAGGTTCAGTCAACGCATGTGATAGTGTTCAAAGCCAAACGTGTCCATTTCAAATCCAAAAGATCAAGTCAAGTAAAGGTTGGCTAAATGTCATGTGGGACAATGGTGCATCACTCTCATTCATAACCAACATTCGTGCAAAGTCAGAGAAGCTGAAAGGTAAGAAGAAAGAACTATCAATCACCAAGGTCGGAGGAAAAACCGAGATATTACAAACTCGACAGTACAGATTGCCTTTGAAGGATAAAGAAGGACACGAAGTCATTTTTTATGTCTATGGGATCGAGAAGATAACCAATGTAATTCAAAACGTGGATATAGGAAACGTTGCAAAACTTTTTCAAAACGTGACTCCAGAAGAAATTAACCGACCTGAAGGAGAAGTTGATGTACTCATTGGATATCAGTATGCCGCGTATCACCCAGAGAACGAACAAAGCCATGATCACTTGCTGCTTTTGAAGAACAGATTTGGTCGTTGTATTGGTGGAAACCATCCTTCGCTATCAGACAAACGTCTTGACGTAAATCCATTTGAAGTTGCTACAGTAAATCACGTGATTGGCGCTACGATCTCAGATTTCTACAAAATCGAAAATCTTGGCATCGAATGCAAACCGAAATGCGGAGGATGTAAATGCGGCAAATGTGCGACTGGTGGAAAAAATTACACCCTCAAAGAAGAGCGCGAGATTAAACTCATAGAAGAAAATCTTACGTACGATGCAGAAAATAGTCGCTGGATAGCAAAGTATCCTTGGATCAAGGATCCGGGAAATTTACCCGACAATCGGAAAATCGCCATTGCCAGACTGATATCTACCGAGAGACGACTGGCAAGAAATCCCGATCACGCAAAAATCTACGATCAGCAAATCGAGGATATGATTGAAAGAAATGTTGCGCGTAAGCTAACAACAGTCGAATTAGAATCCCATAAAGGACCCTACTACTATATCTGTCATCATGAAGTTGAAAGCTGACTCAAAATCTACCCCAGTGAGAATAGTCTCTAACAGTAGCGCGAGCTACATGGGCCATGCGCTTAATGATTACTGGGCCAAGGGCCAGATTTGCTGAACAGTCTCTTAGGAATACTAATGCGATTCCGAGAGAATGACGTCGGTTTTATCGGAGATATACGTAAAATGTATCACACTGTGTATACAACAGCGTTAGAACAACATACTCATCGCTTCTTATGGAGAAAAATGGAAACTAAAAGAAAACCAGACACATATGCCATACAACGCGTTTCATTCGGAGATAAACCATCGGGATCAATTGCTATGATAGCATTACGAAAAACAGCAGAAATTAATAAGAACGAGCACCCTGAAGCTACAAAGGTCATCAAGGAAAACAGTTATATGGATGATATCATCGATAGCGTAAGCAGCAAAGAAGAAGCGCTACAGTTAACAAAAGAGATCGATTTCATTCTAAGCAGAGGAGGCTTTAGGATGAAAGAGTGGATTTATTCCAGCTTTCATGATACAACTGTGAAAGAATTTAATCCAACAACAACTGAGAAAGTACTTGTTTTTGCGTGGAATCCAAGCAGCGATGACTTACGTTACAAGGCAACACTAAACCTTAATCCTAAACGAAAACGACGATCTCCAACGCACACAATCGATGGCGATTCTGAAAAGAATCTGACGAAAAGAATGGTACTCAGTCAAGTAAACAGTCTTTATGATCCATTAGGACTAGCTGGTCCTTTCACAATTCGCGCTAAGATATTGATGCGAGAATTATGGACAAACAAACCAGAACTAGAATGGGACGAACCTATTCCAGACGAGGAACAGCATAAGTGGATGAAGTTTTTTGATGACCTACAAGGTATGAACACAATCAGCAATAAGAGATGCGTAAAAATAGATGACGCAATTGGAGATCCCACGTTAGTAATATTCAGTGACGGGTCTAAGTTCGCGTATGGAGCATGCGCATATATAAGATGGAAGCTAACAAATGGAGAATTCGGAAGTCGCTTGTTGTTATCCAAAAATCGCATCGCACCCATAAAAGGAATGTCAATAGATCGCATAAAACTGTGCGGCGCAGTAATCAACAAGAGACTTAAAGACGTCATAACAACAGAGTGCAGAGTGCTATCACATTGTCGATTCACAGATAGTTTGTGCCATGATTCACAAGGAAAATTATGGATTTAACACCTTTGCAGCCACAAGAGTTGGGGAAATTCAAGAAGGCACAAATGTTGACGATTGGTATTGGATTCCTAATCAATACAATGTGGCAGACTGGCTGACAAGGGGAAGAGCTCATCAGAGCTTAATAACGACAGCATCTGGCAAAACGGACCAGAATTCCTTAAGCGCCCAGAAGCGGAGTGGCCTGTGAACGGGGTCATTAAAGATCAGAAATTACCGGACACTGTTATGCATACCACCCACACAAAACAAGGATCACATACAAACAACCTAGCAGATCGCATCAACATAGATCGATTTTCAAGCTACACAAAACTCCTGAAAGTAACTGCTCGTATTATTGCTTCGTATAAGAGACACCCAAAGCCATCCTTCAAGAATATAGCAATGCCATTAACACCTGAAGATATCTCAAATGCTGAAAAGTTCTGGATCATTGAAGTACAGCGACACCTAAAGAATGATATTATAAAGGGAAGATACAAGCGCTTATGCCCTCGACAAAGAGCAGATGGTATATATGTAGTCGGTCACCGGGTAGCGAACTGGGTAGAAATGAGTTACAACAGAAGTGAAATTGTAGTTTTACCTAACGCACACCGTTTCTCGCGTCTATATGCTGAACACATACATCAGAAAGGACATCTTGGTGTATCAGCTACAGCAAGCAAGATCCGTACTAAATTCTGGATAATCAAATTAAACCGAATGGTGAAAACAATCAAATCTCATTGCATCACATGTAGAAAGTTGGAAAAGAAACCAAACGAGCAAGTCATGGGACAGTTACCGGTTGAAAGACTAAAACCAGCACCAGTATGGAGTACAACAACCATCGATTTATTCGGACCATTCAAGATACGAGACGAGTTGAAAAAACGTTGTTTTGGAAAGGGTTATGGTGTTATTTTCAATTGTCTAGCATCAAGAGCTGTACATATAGATATTGCGCCCGATTACAGCACCGATAAGTTCATGATGGTGTTGAGACGTTTTGTGTCACTGCGAGGATGTCCATCCAAATGTATTCAGATAACGGCTCTCAGCTAGTTGCTGCAAGTAACGAACTAATCAATGTGACAAAACATTTCGACAAGAAAGAACTGGAAGCGTTTGGAGTAACTGAGGGCTTCGAATTGAAATTCACACCAGCGGATGCTCCCTGGCAAAATGGGATCTCTGAAGCTCTGATCAAAACAGTCAAACGATGTCTAACGATAGCGATCGGCGAGAGTGTACTAACCTACTCCGAGCTCCAAACAGTATGTTTCGAAACGGCCAATTTAGTAATCGAAAGGCCAATAGGGCGCCACCCGACTACACCAGAAGATGGTACGTATTTATGCCCTAACGATTTACTTCTTGGGAGATGTACCTCTAGAATTCCAGCTGGACCTTTTAAGGAAAATGCAAGTCTTCGGCAAAGGCACGAATTTGTTCAAGCCATAGTTGATAGATTCTGGAGAAAGTGGACCATTGACTATTTCCCGAACCTACTCATCAGACAGAAATGGCACACTTCTACAAGGAACGAGCAAAAAGGGGATATTGCCCTAATTACAGATACAAACTTGGTGCGAGGTCAGTGGAAACTTGGAAAGGTAACGAAAACGTGTCCCGGAAAAGATGGAAAAGTGCGCACAGTCGAACTACAATACAAAAACCCTCGTCAAGGAGAACTAGTGAAAGAATATAAAGGACATGGATATGTTACGGTCGATCGTCCAGTACACAAGTTGGTTATACTGGTTCCTGTCGATGAAAAATTTGTTAATAAATCAAGCATGATTTGACACTATAACTGATTTTTACTACTGAAAAATGAACTTCTATAAACTATTTTTTGTAAATCATTTTCTTTGTAATCCTCGGAGGGCGGAGTGTATTACTCTATTTCAATGACGTAATGAGTTGCGCGCGTAATTATAACTAGCATTAATTGAATCTATTTTCACAATGCGAACTGACTTTTAAATGGTGAGGACAACAAGGCGGACCAATGGGTAAATATTTAATTTATGTCGGTTTTATTGGCAAATCTAAACTTGTAACTCTTGAACTGTATTTTCTACAGATTTCGAACTTCTATCACTGTATTATAAACCTGTCGTTATTAACAGTGCAATAAAACAGTTGTTCTGAAACCTTGGTTTGGTTCCCATCGTTACAATGATGGGTTCTATTTTCCGCCAATGAAGGGGAGGTTTGTTCCCCAACTCCCATCATGTACAAGGCCGGGTCGTTCAGATTAAACCGGAGGGTCAATTCGGTTTGCGGCCACAAGTATTTTTGGATGTAAAACAGTTTAGCGAACGGTTGAAAATTATACACGCGTTTCGCACCCCCGGCCAAGGCATTCCTGGTTTGGAAAAATCCTTCCAGGTAGCATTTCTTGTTGTCGGTCAAAGCAGTGTAATCGGCATAGGGGGGGGGGGGTTTCCTCATTGTTGGCGGTCAGGACGGGGGGAGGATCGATGCCGCTGCACCCGTAGGTCCCTTAGTACTTGTGCCATACTCCCAATTGCAGGATGGTATTGACGTCGCCGTCGTTTTTGAGCAACCGATTCAGGAAAGCTCGGTAATGGTTCGTGTCGATTTCCTCGATCAACAGGGTTCCGTTGGCTTTGACGGACACTTGTTTGAACAGAGTGAGGGGAAAGTTGTTTTCTAGACTCAAGAGGTCATCGGTGGCGATATTTGCCCCGTCGGATTTCTTGGCCGTGTACTTCAAATGCACAAACGTCCGGCTGAGATCCAAGAATTCGGTATTAGTAGAAACCGTGATTTCCACCGGCGTAATGGTCGTCTCGGACGTGGGAAAACACTCCACTTCTCGAGCCTCCAACATCGTGGCATCGGTTGCCGGAACAGTAAACATTTGAACATGATCATTAAGAAGTTTAGGGGATTGACGACGTCTTCCCTCCATGGTGGTTCGTTCCTATAGACGAGGCGAGGGGGTCGTCTTTTTTTATACGTTTCGTCGTCGTCATCTTTTTGGATATGTTTTGAACCGGGTGGGTCGTAAAGGGATCTTCGTCGACGGGAGGGATCCTTGACGAAGTTTGGTGATGGGACTTTGCCACAATTCCGAACTTCAGATGCTTGGTCGAGAGCGCGTCGAGATCGACAGAGGTTATGGTCTCAGTGGGAAGCCATTCATGTTGCGAACTAGATTGGGACCGTGCTTCCCGGCTTTCTTTAGAACCTCTTGGCGTGGGGGTTGTTTTCGTTTCTGGGCGACCTTCGCGACGATTTTGGAAAGTTCGGGGGGTAATCCTGGCGCTAGTTGGTTCAGGGGTAAAGAAGGAAGACCTTTTCCCCTCACTCCGTCCGGTCGGAATCGTCTTAACCTGCTACCCAACATGCTGTCCCTCTTAAAGAAGGAATGAAAAAAGGATACAGCGTCCTGGCTTTTTATAGTCTCTCCGCCGCTGCGTTCTTGAAATGAAGGGTGACGATGGTGCGAACTCGACTGGTCAACAGCGGTGGCAACGTTCCGTCGGTTTCCGAAACTTGGACGTGGATTTGATCGACTAAAGTGTTGCGAAGAGGAACGTAATGGACGTGTCGGGGTTGGTAGAAAAAGGTTCCTTTGCCTTCGTAGGAATAGGGAATCTCGCGCAAGAGATCGGTCATCTGATTCCCCACCATGGAGCTCTGGACCACATCGGAATAAACATGAATCGAACGATTGGGACGCCCTTTCAGCCGGTTGAACTGTCGTTCCAATTCCGAAACCGCCAATTTATGTTCAGACCCAAGACGAAGTATTCTGTTCCCTCCTGGGTCATCTTCGTGTAGTAAACCGGGGATTCCCTCGACCGTCGCTGATACCTAAAGACTTGATTCTTCTTCTTGGATTAATCGGCTCTGTCGCGAGAGGTAGGGTTTTCGGCGATCACGTTATCGGTCAGCACGAATTCTCCGTTTCGATTTTCTTTCACTAAATTCGTGGTCCTCGCCAAGTCGGCCTGGATCCATAATTGAGGGGAACCCTCCTCTTCTACCGAATTATCCACGAGCAAGGTCGTTTCTTTTTCTTCCTCTTCCCACTTAAAGGTAAGATAGCGTTTCTGACGTCGACCTAAGTCGTAAGATAGCGTTTCTGACGTCGACCTAAGTCGACAAGTTAATGCCTTAAATAGACTAAAAAACGTTCTACCATGCAAAACCAAGGGAGCGCTATATCGTGCCTTTATTTTACCGCACTTCGATTATTGTAGTCAGATATGGCACCATTGTGGAGCCAGAAATACCACGAAATTAGAGAGAGTAAACGAACGCACACTTAGATTTGTATATAAGGATAAGAATAACTCTTACGATAGATTACTAAGTTGGATTGGTCTGCATAGCACACTA
>JAOBAT010116723.1:0-13906 GCA_026413305.1 Hydrozoanthus tunicans
ACTTGGCAAACCAATGTTTTTTATAGTATACTTTTTGAAAATTGAAAAACTGATTTCGTGTCATATGCTCTTTAACTAATCAGTCGCTAAGGTTCCACACAATCTCGTAGTAGCCAGCTGGCTTGAGGTCTAAAAATCTATATATATAGTAGCCTGCGTTCGTTTTCTGGTAGCAACGGCTACCTATAGGTGGCACTTCGATCCCTGGTCTTCCTGCAAAAAGTTCCTTTTTAACCTCTACATTTGGCTTTGAATGTTATCAATGTCGAATTTATCTAACGGTGCGGTTATAATACCTTTCAAGGAATTCTCAAAAACCGTACGAGCAGGTCTTACCTCTACGTTGAACAAATCCATATTAAAAAGGCGCTTGATAAATGCACTTTACCTTTTTTACTACATAGAACGCGGTTACAAATGCTTACCATTAAGTACATATTGCTCTTTCTTTTGCCATCTTCTGGTGGCATTTTCCGTGCCTGGATAACTATTTGAGTAGGCGATCTGTTCTTTTTCTTCATTTTGTTTCTTAGGAATGTCCACTGGGCTAGAATGACTTGGAGTTACAGCGGGTGCATCTTCTTCAATGAATGAATGCATGAGGTAATGAGCAAATGAATGAACGAATAAATGAATGAAGAGTTAATCAACCAATTAAGCAAGAATAAATCAGTCATTAGTCAATACTCCAGTCAGTAAATTAACTAGTTCTCCAGTTAATCTTTTAGTAACCAAACATTCAATGAACCACTGTATGTGACCGATTTTAAAACCGCTTAAAATATTTCCTTGATAGATCATCGATTCCTTTAACAAAAATGATCAGATTTCAGTCAGTCAGTTTATTAAACATTTAATAAAACCTTAATCTTTTATTACAAGTCTAACCTATATCTAACTAGCTTCTTTGCTGAAAGTTGTTGTTCGTCATCAAATGCATAAACCAAAAAGATGATAGATGACTTGAAAATTGATTGAATAGATGTGTAGGCGGAGGAACGTGCACTCGGAGACTCGGTTTATAAACTGTCTAGTGTTTTCTTAGTATTCAAAGAGTATTTATCATTTGTGTAGAATTATTCTTTTAGCAGCGCTAACAAGCATTGTAACTTCAGAAAAAAGATTCCCGCAAACGCCACATCAACTTTGTCACGAGACTACCTTTCTGTGATGTCAGTGTTTCCACGCTTTTTATTGCGAACCAACAGGATAAAAACAAACTACTCATCAAACATCTCGAACACGGGGAAAAGAAATTACAAATTGAAGCAATCTCACTACTGCGTGAAACACAGCAATACCACCACTAGTCAAACGCAATGTTTACACCTTCCAATTATACTCATAACAAGTTCAGTTCAGCTTAAGTTTTACGAGCTCAATTTACCTCTCCTGACACTGACGCGTCTACAAGTGACGTTAGTTAAGTATCTCTGAGAGCTACCTGTGAATACAGATATCCCACGTTTCGATGGCCTTTTTGTGCTTAAGGGAATGGCTAAAACGTGTAATTCGTAAAATCCTCTTCCGAGACTGTCGCGAAACGATTCGCCATCTTGGCAGTTTCATCAAAATAGTAAATAGTCCCTGAAACCTAACTCGTTTAGCCACTATGATTATTTTAGATAGTGAGCACCCATTTAGAAATAATTTTAATTTAATGTACAACCCTGGGTGAATAAAGAACTTGTTGTTGTTGTTGATACTTACTTTTCTGGAACCAATCAGAACGCACGAAAATTGCTTTTCACTGACTCGGTATATATATATACTATAAAGGTTATACCCTTGAATAATATCCGAAGAATTAACCAAAGTTAGCGGAAAAGGAATCAGGTGTTGTGTTGGTTTTTTCATCGATATTTTGAAATAAAGAAACTATATGGAGAGGCTAGAGTTCAGTCTAGAGCCAGTAAACACCGATGTTAAATGCGGGAAACTATGGTAAACATTATAATTTACGACAAACTAATAAAAAAAGAGAATTTTACTGAAAGAGAACATAAGATCGCGTCAAAACTTATCACCTTACTGCTTTTTAGCATTAAACGAAGTGGTGTCTGACACCAGAAGTCAGGATGTTTTCCTTTATTTATAACAATCCTTGAAAAACGGCATCATTTGACTTTTGCTATACGGTTTCTACATCTGAAATCTTTAACATTGAAACAACATACCTTGCTGACAAAAAGGATTGTTCAATTCCTGGAGTGCTGATTCACTTTTTGTAACTAACATGGGTTCTCCACTCTGAGTTCCATCTATGCTTTCACTGAACAAGCTTCGCTGGGCAATCTTCTTAGTTGCTTGTGAGACAGCCATCGTATCAGATGCAACAGATCGAATTGGATACAACTTATTCATTTCTTCATTTGTATCATAAGTTATTTTTTTGTTTTTGTTTATTGTCAAGTCATGTGTTGTTACATTTCTTTGATCGGCGGTGGGTTCCAGATACTTTTCTATACTATCAGTACCACCACACAACTGTTTATCCAGCAATTGTTGCGCGCTTGCTGTGCATTCTTCTGTGATATTGACTGAAATGCTTGAGGACTCTGTGCTTTGCTCATCGGTCCCTGATGTACCGGTCTCCTCGGACTCGTCCAGGTCAGCGAAATGGCCGCCTATACTCGATCTTGGCTGTTCATTGCCACTGTAGAATTTATCATCGAAAGTATGCAGCTCGTACGTACGAGTAAAGGGCGGTTCCTCTGTGAACACTACCTTACCCACGTTTTCTGTACCAACAAAATCCTCATTTCCTGTGGATGAAGAAGTTGGATAAAACCCCCTTCTTGTACTGGCCGTGACATCTGTTGTAGATTTTTTTGTAGAAGATCTCAAAATTCCTGCATTAGAATGGTAAATCCCATCCGCAGAGACAGTCACCGTCGATTTTGAGGCCTGAATAACACACTGACTGTCACTCGCACTTCGAGTTGTCTTGCTGTCCATACGGCAGCCCTGTAAAAGTAAGAATCCAAGTACAATTTAGAAACTTTTTAATCGGTTTTTCTTAGCAAGACGAGAGCTGTAAATTGGCCTCATTTGCCTTTGCCGGCTTTCTAGATGTTTGTAAAAAGTCAACGTGTAGTCTAGTGTTGTAGGCGAGTTTCTTTCTACACTTTTTGCTTCATTACCATTCACCCTCTTCTTTCCAATTCAGCTTCGGAAACAAAACTTCTGAACAATGAAACGTTTCTGCAAAACAAACTTTCTCTGAAAGTTATGAAGATTGATAACTATAGTGAGTAATCTCTCCATGATGTGGTTTCAAACAAGGGAAATTTTACAAAGAATGTATGACTCATTAGCGCTCTTGCCTCCAGCTGTTTTGCATATTTGTGGGTAGTGATTTTTTCTTTGAAACTCCATTTATAGAACCAAAAGCTTGGAAACGATACTAATTAGTTTTGATAAGTATTCTCAAGTGTCAAAGTCAGTTGTTGTTTATCTTTGTTCTTTCTTCGACTTAAATCACATTCTAATGAAGTGGATTGTAAATAATGACGTCAGCGGAAACTCGCCTTTATCTGTCTTAAAAAACAAGATCGAATTCTTCCTCAAGCTCCAAACATCCTTTTAGTAGTGGCCACAATTACGAACTGTAATGTGGATATCAACCAAGGACAGGCTATTGCTTTTCAGTTCATTTCCACCAATGTAATGTCAGTAAAAACACTGTTCGTGGCAAACAATTCTTGGCATCTCAAACGTTTTAAACTTTTCCGGTTTTTGCTTGAGTTTTGTCAAATTTATTCCTCAATCCATTACACTTATTTCGTAAGCGACACTTACTAAACAACATATTGTGTATTTTGCTTCTTTCTCAAAGTTTTACGTTTTTTCATTCAAAAACTATTCAAGTTGAGCGTATTTGCACTTGCGGCTTGGTTAGTTCGTTCATTCAATGAAGCCAGCTTTATAGCCAATCGTGAATGGAGTCCTAAAAGCTCCCTCGATTTTGCAAAACTTATGAACAACTACACGGCCTGATTGAAACGGTTGATTTTTCGGAATTAAGAGACTTTGATGAAAGGTTTTCAAGGTTATAAAATATACAACAACGAACATACTCATACCGATGAAGTTGAATGAAAGTCGTGTGCTTTTAAACCATTGTTTGTCATTGTATTAAAATGTAATCGAATGTTAACTCTTAAAGCTAACAAATAGTTTCACTGGCGTACTGTCAAAACTTTAGCAAATTTTGTACCCTCGACCAAAGGCTTAGGAAATTATCAGAATTTTGACAGCACGAGCGTGAAATTAGAAAATAATTTCACTCGTTACCATTCGATTACACATACTAAAAAGGAAACAAAGTGTTCACAACGGTGACCCTTCGCTGACGTAACGAAATGTTTCATGTCATAGGCACTTTGAAGTGGTAAGCTGTAATAAGTGGAAGTCTTGTATCCAACAGAAACCAAATATTGATAGTGCACGATGTCGTTTAGGGCAGACTTATAACATACGCAAAGCGATAAACTCTAAAGAACCTAAATTCCCATTTACAGTTCTAAGGTAAATTCGGTAACATCATCGCTAAAACAAAAAAAATAAATAGAGAAGCGGGATTACAGACTGTGATAAAACAACAGTGGCTAGTCAAATAAAGGGGAAGAAAAACGACTTAAGTTTGTAAGCTTTTTAGAGTTCTTTAAAATGGTAGCTCAAAAACGAATGAGAAAAGACCAAACATGTTGCAAAGCAACCTATAAACACTTCTTGTGAACGGAAAAAATCATGCACAGTTACCAAAACTAAATTGAGAAAAGGGCAGGAAGGAGAGTTAGTTGTTGATAACTGAGGATAAAACAGGCAGAAGAAAGCTTTTTGCAAATGATGATGATAATGATGATGATAACTGGTTCCTCTAGTTCGAGGATCACTATCCTTGATCTGCATACCCGTTGATACCCTGGGCATGGGAACCCTCGGGTAGGAGGGGTGGGTCCGAATGGCTAAGGCCTTCCCCTTCCTACGTCTCTCCTCTGCTGTCTCTCTCCTGGCAACCTCGAGTGCTGCCGAGTCTTACTTTAACAGCACCCTCCAACTGGCCCTGTTTCTGCAACTAAAAGGTGTTTAAATACTGCGAACCTAAAGGTTCTGTGAGAAAAATTAAGAACTAGTTCACTAACCCGGACTCCCATATCTCCATTGCCATTTTTATTGGACTCATCATAACTGAAGTGACATGGCTCGTTTTTCTTCCTCCTTGGCGAGCCCATATAGTAGGGGTCATCAACCGTCCGAGCCCCTGGACTAAAATGAAGCTCAATATGGAACCTTTGCTCCGATTGTGGCTCCGCCTTCGGGTCTTCATACAACATTAAAACTATCTGGGTCATGTAGTTGAGCTCAGGAACTTCCCCGAGATAATCAATCGCTCTCCTCCACTGCTCATCAATCGCATCCTATTCAATATAGAACCGAATTTGAGTAAAGGGCAACACTAATACAATGATAATAAAGCAATAAAGGGAAGTTTAAAGTAACTGTGGTAGCGGCAGTTCATTTAGTTTCAACAATGGCTGCAACCAATCACCATCCGACAGCTTAAAGAAACGAAAAAGCCAGCAGTGGGTCGGGACAGTAAGGCCAGTGCAGTCAATTGCCATCTCAAAACCTGTCCTGTGGTTAGCGTGTTCGACTCGTAATCCTAAGGTCGTGATTTCGAGCCCCTGTCAGATCACTGTGTTGTGTCCTTGAGCAAAACACTTAACCAGACTTTGTTCCAGTTGACTCAGCTGTATAAAAAGGGGTACCAGTTTTTCTGGGGGCTAACCTGCGATACATTGGTGTCCTGTCCAAGGGGAGTCAAAGACTCTCATCCGCTACACTACAGAAACCACAGATTTGCGCCGGCCCAATGAGCCACTTGGCTCAAGATAGGATTTAGCTTAGCTACTTACACCAAAGAGTTTGCCACATCTTAAAGTGTTGATAACTGTATGAACGTGACTTTCACTTGTGAAGTAAAGCCTTGTCCTGACATGGCGGTGAGGTGTAACAACACCGCGCGAATACCTAAGGTGAAAGAATTCGCATTAAGCCTGGGGAAAACGAGAAAAGAAGCTAAAAGACTAATCACAGATAGAGCTGCCTCACCTGACCACACATACCTTAGATTAACTAGCCAAGACAAAATGATGTTTAGAAACAGAAAGGGCATGTCAACATTAATCAAATAGCAGGGTTTCAAGCAGCGACGTTAAGTACTTAAAAATGCAACTTTTTTTTGGAAATAAATGTATGTGAAGATGGTAGCTTGCTCTCCTGTAATACAAATTCTAAGAAAATGTCCTGTTTTCTATTGCTCGTCATTTCTTCCATATTTGAGATCAAAAGCTGAAATTTGCCATTTTACTAATTCTTACCCGCTCTTTCCTTTTCTGAAAACATTTTGACGGTGCTGCTTGATTTAAGACAGATTTGGTCACGTGACTCCCTAGCTGCAAAGAGTTTACTGGCCTTAACGAGAACTTGCAATCTAGTTTGCGAAGGCTCTAAAGCAAACCCTAACAACTTCGAATATATTCTTGTTTTGATGACATTGAAGTTCACTTAGATGACAATTTAACAATAAATACATGGTCATGCCCCAGAATAACTTTAATCCAATTTGGAGAGCCTCTTCAACCTTTTAAAATTTGGTACCTGCGTTCTCTTCGCCCTGCCCTAGCATGCGTTTCTTGCTACCCGATGGTTCTTATAACTGTTTATATGTATACTTGCAAAGAGTGTGTAGAGCTGGGCATTTACAGTTTAAACTAACGGCAAGTTAAGCCAGTAACCTTTAAATGTATTCGCGCAGCATCCAAACACCCTGTGAAATTTATCACATTTAGTGTGTATCTCAGTATTTGGTCTCATGGACCATTTCTTTTCAGCACGTACACTATCTCATATCATTGGCTCAGTCAGTAAGATATCTGACTGCCGGGCGTGTCCCAGGACTCAATCCCGGGTCTTGCCGAGGTTTGATCACTAATTATTAGTGCGGCTTTCTTTAGCACGTCCGTGGACAGGAACGTTAAGTCGTTAGCATAGTCTCCCGAAAACCATCGAGGGGACAAAACCTAAGCATTTGTGGGTAAAAAACAATCTGACCTGGTGTTTGGTTCGTTTGGCAAAGGAGAGCCACCTAGTGGAATGCCAATGAATTGTTAACTATTACTATTACTATTGCTTTTTCTATTGCTATCACTATTACTATTATTATTACTATTACCTTATGCTATTACTATTACTATTGCTATCACTATTATTACTACTATATGTATGCTATTGCTATTCCTTTGATATTGCAACCGCTATCGCTAATGTTATGGTTAAGGTTGTTGTTACTGTTAATTCTGAGCTACACTTGTAAGCGTCCAAAAAGGTCCGTTAAAAGAGCTTTACTTTGGATTGAGTCTCGTAGTTGCATCTGACTGGTCCGCGTGTTTGAGGTCGCCGCGTATCTTCCTCAGGAGTCTGGTACAAACCCTCTGACTAATACTTAATTTCTCGTCTCGTGTGATACCATATTCCTGTGAGAATCAAGAAAGTTTTAAATCACACTTTACTCAACATGGCCATCAGCCATGCAAACTTTGCCATGTTCATATGATTTGGACCAGGAGAGTCACAATGACCTCCTGGCTTTCAAACCATGTGATACCACACACATCTATATAAGGAATTTTCGCAGCTTTGGCGCATTCCTAAGTAAATTCTCAGCAAAATATATTTTTGAAACCGATTAGAAGTATCCCAGCGGAATTTATACGTGTCAAACTACAACTTTAGATATTTTAAACTAGTTGACAGCTTTAAATTCAGTAGAACTTTAAAACAATCGAGGGGACAAAACTGTAAATTTGTAACCATTCCTGCTAAGTATAGTGTATCAATATCAGATATTTTCATCAGCAACGAAAGAAGGTTTATCATCTCCACCAGATATCACTTGCTTTGAAGTACTGCACATACCTGTGGTATAACAATATCTGCCAACGCTTTTGCACACTCAAATAGATCATAAGTGTTGTGTAAACCAAGCTTCCTGTATACAGTAGCAAACAATTTTAGTAATAAATCAACTATTTAGCAAAACAAACGACTAAGCTAAAAGCTATTTCTTGTGAATATTTAAACTTATCTTTCGAGAACAAATAGATTAGCATTTTCTGGTTTTTTAAAATGTGTTGCTTTTACAACACCTTATCACTTCCCCTGATGAAGACCGTGAAACGGTTCGAAACAAGCTTCAAGCTGTTTAAAATAGGTAAGACTTTGGATTTAAAGGCAGTAAAATAAACATAAAGGCATCCGATAAATATATACCTTTATTCTGTTCCATTCTAACGACAATAAGGGCATTCGTTACAGATCGAACTTAAACGTACAGGGAATTATAATAAGTATAAGGGCTTCCGATATGTACCAACCTTAAAGAGAAAAGGGGCATCCAGTGAGTGTCAATTTTAACGATTACCATTTTTCAGCAAGTTCAAGTTAAGTAAAGAGCTTTGCTATTTCATTTTTTTTTGTTTTCATGGAACGCACCTGCAACTTAACATCGTGCTTAAAAGTCATATTTGATAAACACAACGTATAGAGTAATACAAGAGCATCAGATATAAACCAACATCTTACAACATATCCGTTGTGCTGGAAGTCAAACTTGATTTAGTCTCATATAGAATAATATAACAATGTAGGGGCATATAATGCATCCGATATATACAAACATCTTACAACTTACAAGCTATGGTGAACGTCATACTTGATACAAAAAATAGAATAAAACAAGGACATCCATACCAACTTCTCACAACTTACCCCCTGTGCTGGAAGTCGTACTTGATACAGTCTTATAAAATAATATCGGGGCATCCGATATACACAAACATCTTACAACTTACAAGCTATGGTGAACGTCATATTTGATACAAAAAATAGAATAAAACAAGGACATCCATACCATCTTCTCACAACTTACCCCCTGTGCTGGAAGTCGTACTTGATACAGTCTTATAAAATAATATCGGGGCATCCGATATACACAAACATCTTACAACTTACAAGCTATGGTGAAAGTCATACTTGATACAAAAAAATAGGATAAAACAAGGGCAACCGATAAATACCAACATTTCACAACTTACCCCTTATACTGATGGAAGTCGTGCTTGATACAGTCTTACAAAATAATATAGAGACGTCCGATATACACAAAAATCTTTCAACTTACCCGTTGTGCTGAAAGTCGTACTTAATACAGTCATAAAGATCTGGAATCAGGCTTATATCATATTGACCACTCTTCAGCTTGAAGTCCTGGAAAACGGGAGCATATTTAAAACTCGGGTAATTACTGCCTTGTAAATCAAAGAAAGAATTCCAATATTTTTCAACAAGTAGTAGTGTCCAATTTCTGAAAATAACGAAGCACTCAAAATTAATGAGATCTGTAGAGGACTCTTTATATGGTCAAGGTTTCGCATTCGTAGGTCATCGTCACTTCTGATATGCTGTCATCCACAGCAGACCACTGGACGCTTAACATTACACTTTTCTCGGCCAACACTGATGGCAATACCTTTGCAAGTTTGGTCCATCGATGAGTCATCAACTCAAGTGTTTCGCCATGATACAAGAATGGGTCTAAAGAGAAAAAAAGAGATCGTTATCAAATGTCTCAGTCATCGTAAATGTCACAATCGCCAGACCAGTTCGAAAATAATCGACTCATGATAAAACTTTCCCAGACATTGCTTTGAGTAGTTCAGCCTAAAATGCGCCAAAACTTTCAAAAGCGTATAACTGAATTCTTCCAACTAGAATTCAAACTGTTCCTTTTACCAGTTTAGGAGAATTTTACTTTTCATCTTCAGTAGTTGGTTTGTTTAAGCAATACCAATTTTCTCTTTACCAATCGTCTTATATAGTACGCGTTATGTAAGACGAAGGTGTTAATAAACTGGCTGTTACGTCAGTGGATAGAGATTCCATCAACAAAGAATAGAGTTAAAAACTTTTTGCCCAAGTCTTTTATGGTTCTCGAGATATTGACATTTAATGTTTACAGCTGGTTACGTCATTAGTTATACGGGCAAATTTTCAATTTGTATGAAATCTGCTGCCACTGATGACGTCAGTTTTTGGAGAGGCAAACTTTTAACTTTTTGAAATCTGCTATCCAATCCGTAACCTTTGTGCATGACTTTGAGCTAAACTTTAGTTGATAGTGTATCTCGAGGTATTCTTCAGAATAGCTACTTCGTCCAAAGGTGTGCAATTGGCTAAAGATTTAAAAAAGTTGAAAGTTTGCCTGTCCGACAACTGACGTCATTAGTTGAAAACAATGTTAAAGGGGCAATGTCCCGCTATGGGAGACTAAGTTCGAATCTACTTCAAATATTTACTGAAACAAACAAGCGTGGGTCATAATCAGTTCATGTGGAGAGCGAGAATCGCGTCCGCGAGAAAGATTTGCATGTAGTTTTCAATGCTTATGCACTTCTGAGTTTTTCAACGATTTTCTACAGTTCTTAGACGGAATTGAAGTAATATTTGTTTGAAGAGATAAGTTTTACAATCATTTTCCCGTGTATTAATTCAATACGCTTGTACAGTTATGGTGCGTGAACCCGATTATTTGTTCGTAAACCTTTTGTTCAGACCATGGATTCAATTATCTTATATTATTAATTATTATATTCAGGAAGTGACCTGTGTGTTTTTTTTTGTTTTCTTCTGTAGTTAACTCCAAAGATAGACCGCTTCCACTACGAAGCCCTTTGTAGCGAGATAAAAGCAAGGGAGACTTCGAAGTCTTTTTAAACTTTTAGAAAAAAAATAAAAATAAACCTGTAGGTAAAATGCTGTTGTTCAGGTCAACAATAACTAATATAACTTCAGGATGGATAGGTTCAGTCCGATTTACCACTCTACGATATAAACTTGATTTCGGGTTTTGGCCAACCCGAAATCAAGTTATCTCTCACTAGAACCTAGTCTCCCGAGTCAGGACATTGCTCCTTTAATATCTTGAGAACCATAACAGATCTTGACGAAAAAAACTCACCGCTCTTCCTCACTAAGAAAGGTCTATCCACTGACATAATAGAATAATTCATGTAATATGCACTTTTAATATAAAACAAGAATAAACCTTTGTCGATTTTTTTGTTTCTATTCGCCGTAGATTTACTAAAGAAACTAAATAGTGCATTTTGCCTAGTTACTTTGTTGCCATGCTTTGTTGACGAACATTTTGACTCCTAACTGAAAACTTAAACTCTGCAAGGAATATCGATTCTACCTGAATTCACTGCAGCGCAAAAAGCATCGCTTTTCATGATGGTATTGCTAGTTTCTATGCCCACTGTATGCAAACGTTTGGCACCGTTATCCTTGTCATTGTATGCCGAAACAACAAAATGTTACTTTAATGAATCATTACACCGAAATAAGATGAACAAATATAATGAACAAACCACGAACCCTTTGGATCATACTCCTTGCTTTTTAACTTCTCCTTTAGTTGGGACAGAAGAGACTGGACGAGTGAGTGTAGATCAGCGCACATCCTATGTGGATTCTGTGCCTTCTTCATCGCTTTAAGCAACGAATTTGCTTGTAGTGGGGAAAGCTGAAGATACAACCAGTTACTTGTTAATATTTAGCGATGTTATGCGGCCGAACAATTGAGAAGTGATTATGATGACGATGATGATAATGAAGACAATATGTATGATGTTGGTAACGATAATGACAGTAGTAACGGTAATGACATTGGCCATGAGAACGATGAAATGTAGCAAGTGATTGTTCCGGTCTACCGTGTAACCTGTGATGAATGCCGGGGAAGCTATATAGCCGCTCCAAGCGAGAAAAAAACTTGTTTTGAGTTCTTGCTAAGAGTCTAGTACAAAGTTCAAAACATCGATGCTAACAATTCTTCCACAACAATGAACATTCTAGCAATAATATGGCTATAGCTCCCGTCAAATTCATCGGGAAAAAAATTTGATAACCGCAGCGCACTTACCCGCACGATCGAACTTTCCAAGGCTTTCGCAAGCCTCATCCTCAAAATTGTAAGTGTAATTACAATTTTACTCGAGGTTGATTTAAAAGTTTGTACCTTATCTCTGTCTTCCTCAGTAAAGTCTCCATCCTTGTGAAGGATATCATGGAGGCGAACCTTTACCCTGTAAAGATCATCCAACACCGTTTCATTAAAGAAGTAAATACGATCCTGCTGACTCCCTCCGGCCTCCGACATAAGAATACTTTCGTTACTCCTACAGGGTTCCATTACTAGCTAATAAGGCCTTGATGCAGAAACCTTAACAGCGCTTACAGGAGAAGAATTTCTAACACGCAGATCAGGGAAAAAAGATTAATCAATTCCGTAGTTTTTAAGCTCCTGGACTAGTTTTTCGAGCACCGAGCAGTTTTTAAGGTTAGACCATTCTTCAAATTTAAGAATTTTCCGGGTTTTTGAAAGCTCATGCATAGAAAAGCTTACAACAAGTTGCATAATGCATCACTCTTGTATGGCAACATGCTGTCTGTATTTTTATCAAAATAACATAAATTTTAAAAAAGGCTGTAAAAAGCAAGATGAAAACTTAAATACACATAATAAAACAAAATACACCGGCTTTAGAAAAGGGTAGAATGTTGTGGCTTAGTGTTGAATTGGCTTGTTGAAAGCCATTTTGTTTGATGGACCAAGTACATGTTGTAAGAAGGCTCTGATTCAAGTTCTTAGATCTTGGTTTCGAACCTACTCAACCAATCTTGAAGAATATTGATGTTTAGAAGAGTTTACTAGTGAGACATTTGAAAAACGAGCAACTCTCGACGTGCACAAATAAGCTGCTTGACGAATTAATGGCAAGGCATAAAATACAGGATTTGATCATTTAATGTTGAACGAAAAATACATTTAAGAAGGAAAATGAGAAAACGAATTTCCTGGTTTAAATGCAACTATTGACACAGAAAAAGACTACTATAGAAGTTTAACGACAAGGCATAATATAGGAACCGTTGCATTATTTACGTTAAACCGTACTTTGACATGATTCTTGCAGCATCAGATGAAGTGTCCAGCATTTCCGTGGTGTTCTTATCACTTCTCACTAAATGTACAAGAATCGGAGTAAGTTCGCCTTCAAGTGCCAGAAAACCCTGAAGCACAAAACAGAAAAAAGATTGTGCTGTTTATTTTTTTACTAATCGTTAACATTAGTAGCCACTTTAGTAATACAGTAACATTAAGGAAACATTAGTTTTCACTAATACTATCAATATCATAATTGTAACAGTTGTCAAACCTTATATCTCTCCACTCTACAAATGATGTGTTGATGACGGTATTTTTACCAAGTTACCTTGGAAAGAAGCTTTACAACTTTACCTTTGCAAAGGCGGCAGCAGTCATTTGTACCCGTCCCTCATCAGAGGCATAGATTTTAAGGTCGTGTCTGTAGGTACTATGCAGCCTCAATAGTCCACATCCTGGAAATGCTGCGTACTCTCCCTGACCACCGGGGTACATACACCTACACAAGCGAGGAGGAGAAAAAAAGGGAGCTAGACTCTTAGTTCTTACAAAACCCACTTCATTTCTCTTTTGTGTTTTTCTTACCTCTGGATGTTTGTTTTGAACATCAAATAAATAAATGAACAAATAAATTAAATAGATAAATAGACAACTAACAAACTCACTAACTCACGTGCACTCAGTAACTCACTCACACACTAACTCACGTGCACTCAGTAATTCACTCACACACTAACTCACGTGCACTCAGTAACTCACTCACACACTAACTCACGTGCACTCAGTAACTCACTCACACACTAACTCACGTGCACTCAGTAACTCACTCAC
>JAOBAT010116734.1:0-13904 GCA_026413305.1 Hydrozoanthus tunicans
CATCATATTATGCGCATGACTTTGGTTGTTTTTCACAGGCAGTAGAGCTTGTAAACAGAATATTTGAACATCGTGTGCCCCTCAAAAGCCCAGTCTGAATAGGGTTAACTAACAGCAAGCAGAATCTATCCTGCAGACGTCGAGAATCAGCTAAATCGCACGCCGCCCCATTACCAACAGACGTTTTGGCACAAGGCCTGGCTGACTCTGAACTGGTGAATTCTGATCTTGGGGATCGTCATTACCTGTGGCTGAAGGGGAAAGACAGAAGGAACTCGGGCGAAGACTACGATTATGCACTGCACACGTACGCGGTGTTAGGGAGAACGAACAGTACCGTTATCCCGGATGAAGCTGACTCTCCGAATAACCAGAGTGGAATTACTCGTCGATCGCTTGGAGTTGAATATTACGAAAACGAGTAAAATGCCCGACTCTACCCAATGAGTTCTAAAAAACACGGAGACCGAGTTTAGCTTCTGTCACATAACTCGGTCAGTAACGTGACATGATAAATTCCCTTTGATTATATACTACCGTACAAGCTCTTTAGATTTTCATTTTTTTTAGCTTAGGATTTTGTTAGAGCAAAATGAATTTTGTAATAGTTTTTGTCTTATTTCTTTCAATAATAAGAGACTCTAATTATCTGCCCACTAAGCAAAATTTTATCATGTTTGATAATCATCATCATTATCGTTTATTTGCATTTCATTTTGAAATATTTTTGTTCAATTGAGCTATTTTTGTATCATGTATAATGATCTAGTCAACATTAGATAAGAAATAACGCGGGGACGTAACACGGAAAAAAAACGAGTTCCTGATGGGAATCGAACCCAAGACATTTGTCGGTTGCTCTACCTGTGTGCTATGAGAACTCATATGGTGAATATGCATATGCATGTTCCCGATGTATACTTTTTTTCTAATACTTTATACTAATCAGAAGGTTAAACTTGGACTAATTATCTTTCTACCTCGAGACATACTAGCAGCCCAACTTTGACATAAATACATCCATAGTTATCGATTGACAGCAGAATTTTAAAAAAATCGAAAGTTTGTTGGGACCCCTCATGACGTCATCAGTTGAAAACTTTAAGTGTTAATATCTCTAGTTACATGAAAGACTTAAACACTTTCTTACTATTCCGCATTTAGCCGGTTCTGCAGGCCGCTACTTCAAAATTTTCACTCAGAATTGTCCCAAATATAATTTCACTTACTGAAAACAACACTAGTGGTATTTATGCCAAACATCACTACAAAACATACTATTACTTATATGAAGGCATCACTAGTTACCAAGGAAGCACCACCAATTTCCATGGAGGTGCCACGGTCTCATGGAAGCCCCACAAGTTCCCATGAAGCCACAGCCAGTTTCAATGTAGGCTCCCCAGTTTCCATGGAGGTACCAAAAGTTACTAATGGGACACCACTAGTTTCCATGGTGGTTATATCGTGGTAAAAGTTAAGGCCTTGGTGGTGTTGATGATAATTGAGAAAATATTGTCAGTGTTGGTGGTGATCTTTATGACGTCATTCTCTCGCTATCAATTAGTTATTAATATTAATGTTTGAAATTTATTCCTTCAGTTCTATAGCTTGGTGCTATTGAAATTTCAATTAAATAAAAAAGAATATACAACTCAACGTTCGTTGTGCAAACTTAACTTAGCTATATAAAAATTCTTAAGCAGAATGACTGTGAGAGGAAGACTTTTGATAACTCGTATCACAGAGGGTAAGTGTAAGATCTTATGTCGTTCTAAGTTCACTAGTAAATACTTTCAAAATATTTAAAACATAGAAAAGGTGGTCTAATATGCCCTTTTGTCCCGGGTGCACCCAAAGCGCGCTTTGTGGCCATTTTCCTCATGTTTCTTACGATATGTTCGTCTATGATTTGAAGTTTTTAAAAATTAGTTTTGAAGTTATTCGCCAAACCGTTCTCAAACCAAAGCTGTACCACTCCCTTGCCAGGAGGGACGGTTTGCTGATTTTACTCAATATCATTCTTATTCAAATATTTTTTTCAACTTCCTCACTAACCAACGCGGCCTTTTAAGGCTTAAAAGTGTTTTAATTGACCATTCTCATTAAGATGGCGACAGTACCTTTTTCCACAAAACATTGTAAATCTTACACCGCTAGCGCTTGACGAAACTAAGAGAAGATGACATCTGGAAAACTCTTTTTGTACTAACAAAAATGTGTATATCAAATTTCAGGTTCGCAGATTCTTTATACACAGTTTTAGAATTTTAAACGCTAGAAATTGTGGGTAAATGTTCAAATAGCCATCTTTTCGCATTCGTGAATTAAGTTTGAATGTGGTTACAGTCTTACACATTGTGCGAGTTGAGTCCAAGCACATTTTTTTCAAGTTGAAAATCAGCAGTCAAATCTCTAGAAGTGTTTTCAATCTCTGTTTCTATCTATCAGAACACATACTGATTTAACTCCAAGTTACATCACGACATCTAAGTAATCTGGTGTCCCTCCAGTTTGCTGTGTTCCCATTGGTTCGTAGTCAGGCGCTGAAATATTTCTCTGTGTTTCCATTGGTCTATTTCCAGTTCCCGCTTCGCTTTGCTGCAGCTCTATTATTTCGTAGTCAGATGTTTCAAGATTCTCTTATAAGAAGATTATCTTTATCAAGAACAACTGGATTGTTAGTGTTTCTCAGCACCTCATACGCATGAGCAACAGAGTCATATCCATTGTTCCGCTGACCGGAAGCTTTCAGGCTCATGTAATGCTGCTCTTTAAGATCACAGTTATCGGCTTTGAAGTCTTGGACGATTGAATGATTTACCTGACCGATGTTTTGGGACTGTCTGTTATCAAATGTGGTTGAACTTAACTCTAGGGGAGGAAAAACAGAATATAGATTATTGAAAAATAATTGATGAAAGCTAGTTGGTCAAAAGCCCTTATGGTTTTAAAAAACAGACGGAGTATTGCACACTGACCAGCTTTTCTGCTAGTAAGAAAAATATAGTTCAGTAAAAGGCTATATATTACTTTTTAATCAATTATGAGTGCGTTATTTCTAAAGATGCATTTTAGTATCATTCAATCTGCACAAGTTCTAAAGGCAAACCCGAAACGGATTTTTTTCTTTTGTTTTTTTTTGTTTTTTGCACTGTATGGACTTTAAGCAGGTTAAGATTTGTCCACTTTAAAGTTTTCTTGTTTCTTATACTCCATTTCACTGCATTTAGTAAATAAAAGTGAAAACTCACCTTTTTGTTTTTCTTTTTCAATCACGTGTGAGGAATTTGTTTCTTCTCTCCAGTGTTTTCTTTCTTTGCTTATCTTACGCCATCGTCGATAAAGAAACACGTTGCTCATAATTAAAACGATGACTATAAAGGAAAGTCCTCCGCTAATTCCGGCGGCGACAGTAACTATGATGCCTTCTGAGTCCTCTTTATCAGAATAGAAACGTTAGTACAATTAGATTTGTTGACCATGAATTGAAGCAGATAAAACAGAGGGGGGAGGGGGGGGGTAATAAATTCCGGGGAGGGGCACCCTCAGGAGGGGCAAGCAATGCCCATAACAAAAGGAATTACAAAATCCATTTCTATTAATGAATATAATGAAATATAAAATATAATAAAAGATTAATAAAATAAGTTATTCAAACGATGCTTAAATGCTTAAAATGATTATAATTTCACCAAATATAAATTCTATAGAAATAAAGTAAAATATCTTATACTTATAAGCAAAGATTCTTTTTATAAAAACCTATTTTGCCAGCAATAGGAATAACAATAAAGAGACATGGAAGGGGATAAAGCAAAGTATCAATCTCTAAAAAATTAATTGCTCCACACCATTCACGCTGAAATCTGCCAACATAAAGACTACTGATACAAAAGTTATAGTAAAATAATTACTTCGTAAACATTGGCTCAAAACCTGCAGAGCAAATACCAATCTCTCAGGAAAGGAGATTACGAGCTCCTATGGCAATAATGTTTTTTAAAAGGAAAACAAATCAAAACTATTACTATTTTGACGAAATGCCTCTATGCGCGTTTCTTTATAAAAAAAAACGCCATAGCAAGACAATTTTCTTTTCCAATAAATATGAAGCTATCCAAAACAACGTCGACTGCTACTTTATAAATTGATAATTCCTTGCTGAGACTTATGACATTAAAACTAGAATTAATGAGACTGCTACGTTTTTATTACCATTAATTTTGCTCGTTTTCTGCGCCATCGATTCGATTTCCTGTTTTGACACGATGAGAGCCTTTGAGGAAGTACCATATGGATTTCTTATCTCACACTTGTATAACCCTGGATCTTTGACAGCAAGACCGTTTCGAACTTGTGCAACACCCGGAAGCCTATAGACTTGGACTTTGTTCTTGTACCACGTGACGTGCAATGGAGGGCTTCCAGTTGCTTGACAAGTGATCAAAATCTTGTCAATATCGCGTGACATCATTCGCACCACTTGTATGTTTGTAATCGTTGGTGACCTTCGTGTCACGTTTGCAGCTGCAAGTGAAGACAGTTCAGTTGCATGCCTTTCAGTCCCTGATGTATTAATCAATTCTCCAAACAAGAGGCCTTATTTTCCATGGAAAAAGGCTGGGAGAATTTTCTTTTAATCTTCATCAACTTTGATTAATGATCAATTCTTACTTTCTCAGTACCAAATGCCCTTACTTGTAAGTGTTGTTGTAGGAAAAGTTAAATTTTGATAATGGACAAGGGATTGAATTGTTAGATTTTAAGGCCACCGAGACTATCAATCTTAAATTTTTAATAGTAAATCGCTTATATTTTTCGTTGTATATACCATCCAGATTAAGTTAATCAAATTCTAACTTAGGATATTTTTGTTGTATTGAATGTAAAATAATATTCGGTCAACTAAGAATAACATTGACACCTAATTGGTGATGGTTTTATTGTTTCAATAAACCAGAACTGTGCAGACGTTTATTTAAACTGTGATACGTTACTTAAGGCTCTATTTGTTATTAGGGTACCGGTTAAATTTTTTCTACCGGTCGAAGTTCGTTTCTTTTATACAAAGACTTACTGACCGGCTAGCCGTACAAGTTTTCGTCCTTCAAAATCAAGTCAATTTTCTGTCTGGTGCCGTCAAAAGATAATCAGTACCATGTAAACACTTAAACCTCAGATAACTTATTGCAAGGTTAGAGGTTTGAGGATTGATCTGCGCATATTCACGTGGTAAATGGCTGAAAAATAACCGCGGGCTCTTAGTACGATCTCCAAAAACCGTTCGCGTGTAAACAAAATATATTTTTTGGGACAAAAAAGGAGATGGTTTTGTTTAAATAGTTCTTAGGCCGTGAAAAAATTGACCTGAGCTGTTAAACGTTGCCTTCATTTTTATTTATATAAACGTCACTTCAATCAAACAGCAAGAAAATAGCTTTAGGGTTCTTTTCCAGTCATGACTTCATGAAATGCAAATTTGACGTAATTGCTTACGTATACCTGTTAATCCTGCCATAGTTTATCGAGGGACTGGTTATGAAAGCCGGCAAACCTCAGAAGGAAAAAACAAAGATTAATGTGAAAAGATGCTTTGTTGTAGGTTGAACGAACCGCGACCCTGCACATTCTTTGTTTCAGGTGTTAGTGAGAATGTTTTGACTGGCTACTTGTTGATTTGCATAGATCTCAAAACCTTTTGTATTTTGTGCACCTTCAGAACTTGTAAACAAAAGAAAACGACGAACAAAGACCTACAACAATGGTTTCATAACCAGTTCCTAGATTAACTATTGTCTTACGTAGGAATTTTTGATAGTGTTAAAACATATCTCGAGTGGTTCGGTAAGTACTTACAAGTTTTAGTCGTAAAGTTTTGTTTTGTTGAAATTCCAGCTCCAACCTCATTTCTCGCCTCGACTACAACACTGTAAACTGTAGAAGGCAGCAGATTGGTCAGGTTTGCATAGCTTCGTCTGCCTGGAACACTCGCCGTAGAGTTTTTGTCACCGTAAAATAACCAAACTACAAATTCAAAAATGTCCGCTGTTCCGTTGAGCGGACGATCCCACCAAACAATCGCTGAAACATCGCTGACATCTCTTGTTATTACGTTCGTAGGCGCCCCTGGTAGACCTGCAAGAAGTATGGGAAATTTTGAAGCTAGAGGGTAGAATACATAATAAAGGTAACACGGACAACAACCACAACAACTTAACAACAATTTGTTGCAATCACTTTTCGACAAAAAGAAAATAAAATTCACTCTTTTTGCCAAACAAGCATGAACAAATTCGTTTACAATGAACTGTTGCAGAAGTAATCGATTAGTTATTTCCGGGAAAAAACAAACTATCCATCTTCTGACAACTTAATCGAAATTTCTTTCCTTTCGAGATTGATTTTCAATGGGTAATGAGAGATAGAATCGAGTTCGTTTGCAATCACTTTTGGACAAAAAAGTTTTCTACATGTTTTTCAGTTTTGTAAATTTAACCCCCTCGAAGTTATTTTTGATGAGCTATGGAATACTCTAGTTGGGCAAAGCGGTTACGTGCCTGTTTTTCTATTGCCACAATACCGAGAGGTGCAGCTCTGCTTAATACGAACAGTCTGAAAATAATACACAAAGAACCCGTCACATTTGCGCACTTGAATACTGCGTTTTGTTCTGCAACAGTCGTTCTGCCAATGAAAACAAACCGAGCGGATTGCTAGCTCGTAGTGTATTACGGGATGACCTTCTTTCAGCCAGCCTGGAGCAAACGTCCCACAATGGTTGATTGGAACACAGTCTGTTGGCATAGCAACTCCTGCCAGGCCCCCAAACCGGTACCAACCTGTTTTAATGTTGTCGTCACATTTCGGAGGTGAGCTGAATTTGGCAATTGCTCGGTCTGTGTCGGTCAACCAGGTGTATTTGTTGCATTGAATGGGTTCTGACAGACCTATAATGGAAAACAGGATAAAAATTTCATTCTTCTGGAGTGTAAGCAGCTCTTGTGGAAAACAAATAGATGAATCTTGATACAAGGTTAAAATTAGAAAACGTTTGAAACCCTGATGGGATTTGAATCCATGGTCCCTGATTACTCTTTTGCCAACTGAGACACTGAAACCAAAGGAAAACGGAATTGCATATGCCCTGCTGCACATCTAGTCAGTCAATCAGTCATCATACCAATAAATTGTTAACGCCTTGAATTGAATAGAATATATCAAATACCTTGTGGTATTTATTGATAGTCACCTTAACTATAAAAATCGTAACAGTTATATAATTAGCAGAAATATTGGCATTTCATCAAAATTAAGACATTTTACTCCATTTTCAACTTTGATGCACATATAAATCCTTGATTGAGCTAATAACTTTATACACTTTGTAGCTTCAAGAAATCTATAGAGCAACGACGGAAAATTGGTGTAGACGCCATATTGGGTTTCACATTACCATCTATCATCTGATAGGAAGAGTGCACGGTGGCCAATCAGAACACAGCATTGGCGACAGTTATAACTTATGATTAATTAGAAGCAACTACAAGAGGCGTACGTCAAAAGTGTGTTTATCACAACCAGGGAACTTAGTTTGTTAGAAAAGGTTTTCGAAAAGAGAAGAAAAAGTCGTTTACTTCATCAAAACAACTCTTTGGCGTCGAGATAAAAGGTTTTTCAAATATGAAAATTACCAAACTTTTGATAATAGGAGGAGTAGGAGAAACCTAATGGAATAAAATACAAGGATAATCGGTCTTGTAATTCAAGAACTAATTATTGTTTTGTGATCTTTTCACTTATTAGTCGCTGATATAACGTCACAACTTTGGTAATTTGCATATTTGCAAAACCATAATATCTCAGCAACCAAAAAAACTATTTTAATGATTAAATGAACAACATTTTTCTTCTTTTTTATAAACCTAAAAACACCTTAACAATCCAATTTCCATGATTGTGATATATACACTTAAAGTAATGGTCGTTTTGAGTCGCAGAATGAAGTTTATTCTGGGTAGCTATCAGGTAATATTGCACAAGCATTAAGGTTTAACAACAGATAGAAGTTTGTCTCCACTACCTTAGGCATGTACAATACAAATTATTTAGTCCACACATCTTCACGGCTTCTTTGTGTTTTTGGTAGGCCAAGTCATAAAATTCGAGGCTTACTCTGTCTTGTTGTAGTAGTACAACTTTCTGTCAATTCCTAACAGCTAACATATTTTTTGTGTTTAAACAAACCTTTATCACTGTTTTAAGAAGAAATGAACAATAACAGCGGATTGTCGACCATTTTTTTTTATCAGTGTATATTACATTTCAAAGCTGTACATCTGGCATGCCCTTTGCTACTTCAAAAGATCCAAATCAAAGATACCGCCCGCGCTTGGGATTGTTCTAGATCTTCGTGTTCCTTTTGATTTCAAACAAATTTCATTTGCCACCCAAAATTGTGCTCCGGGCACCGTTTACTTTTGAGGTAATTACCAAACTCAACAAGGTGTAAGTTCCGCAATAATTTAGATAATTACACGTGAACAACGTCAGAAAGCCCTTTTCTTTTTCAACTTTACAGTATCATTCGTTGCAACTGCTTTTTTTGACAGAAGGAAGAAATAGATAATAATCCTTCTTTAATTTAATACTACTTCAAGAGATCAAAATCAAAGATACCGCCCGTGCTTGGGTTTGTTCTAGTCCTTTCGTGATCCTTTTGATTTCAAACAAACTTCATTTGCGACCCAAAATTGTGCTCCGGGCACCGTTTACTTTTGAGGTAATTACCAAACTCAACGAGGTGTAAGTTCCGCAATAATTTAGATAATTACACGTGAACAACGTCAGAAAGCCCTTTTCTTTTTCAACTTTACATTATCATTCATTGCAACTGCTTTTTTTTTTGACAGGAAGAAATAAACAATAATCCTTCTTTAATTTAATGTTTACCAAAAACAAAAATGTTACACGATAATTTACAAGGTTGTTATGTGTGGATGAATCTTCAGCGCACGTGTTGTTATCAAGCAATATAGTGCCGTCATAACAACAACTGAGCCAGTATATATGTGTATTTAGTTATACTTTGAAAAAACAATGTTTTCTATATCATGTTTATAGGATTCGTCGAAAACTTTGAAATTCCAGGCCAGAAGTTGAATTGGAATCAGATCTTAATATCTAGGTTTGGTTAAAATCAAACAACATGTACTTCAAGATACAAGAATGAATCCATGCATTTCGATATACCCGACAAGTTTGTGATTTACTGCCAAAATATTTTTAAGAATATTTTTCTCCAAAATGTGAAATATTCACAAAGTTGATTGCAACTGACAAAGAAAACAGAGATTTGTTTTTAAAGAAATAATTTTACTTTTGATAGCAGACTATTTCATGACGGGAAAGCATTAATCAAGCAGTGTTTTCGTGTACTGATATACGAGATACAAATGAGTTTACACCAAGTTCTAACTGTGTGTAGTTTTAGCAAACTCGCGGGCACGAATAGCTAGTTTTCTTAATCTGTGCTTATGTCAAGTAAAGTTCTTGGTTCAGTTTTAAGATAATTTAAGTCTTTCATGTCTTTATGACACTTAATGAAGGGTATTTCGAGCTTAACAAACTAATCTGAAGTGATTGTTGCAAGAACCGCTTACGTTTGAAAGAACTTATCATAGTAATTTCATTCAACAAAAAACTTACCAGCACTCGATTCGCCAACAGGGATGATAGCGAGCAAGAACTGAATTATAACTTTTCGCTTTGTACCGTCTTTCATTGAGAGAGTTTGAGAGAAGTTTTTCTACAGAAACAAAAAATTGAAAATTTGGGATTTTTGCAAACCTACCCTCAGTGATAAGGCTCGAGTGTTATGCAAGTTTTATATTGGCGTCATCATGATAAAATCGCGCAATGATGACATAAGAGAAAAATAGACTCTAAAACAGCCAGCCACTGAGGGGGAGTCTGACCGATATTTATACACTCTTTTTCAAAATATAACTGTTTTAGCCAACAAAGGGGACAAAATTAAACTGCGATCGCATGCGGAAATCAACTATAAAAATAAATCAGGAAGAAAATAATTTAAATTGAAATTTAATCAAGACCAATAACTGTTTGAAGTAATCGTTTAACTCTGTCTGACAAAAATATGCCAAACGGCTTGTTTCCAAGTTCACGCAACTAATTAAGAACCTGATCAAATCCAATTTTCTCATTATCAGATATGTCTTGTTTTATTTAAGTTATGTAAGGAGATGTTAGATGTTGAAAACTTGGCTTGGGCACAAGACTTAAAGTAATCATGTATTCAAATAGTAAATAATCGGCGCTAATTTCGATCAGATGTTATTATTCCGCCTCGAGCCAAAGATTGGACATTTCTGTAAAACTCCATAACAAAAAGAAAGGGACATCTAAAATTAAGAGAAAACAATATTTTCACATATTTTTCTCTTGTTCTTTATTAACCATTATGGTGCTAAACATCAAAAAATAAAAGTCATGAAGTCTTGACAAAATTACAAACTTCAGAACTTGTTGAAGCAATGGACATTTTCAGGACCTACTTGTAAAGACAAAGAAAAAGAGTGGTCACTTTGTAGGCCTTGAAGCAGTGGTTTTAAAGTTAGGCCATTTTTAGTTAATTTGAAACAGTATTTTTGTAGAGTGACGGTTATAGAAGTACAGACGAGACCCAAAAGGCTCCGTTTTCGAGTGTCGCCTTCGACGAGATAACAGGGAGTCTACGACACGCAAACGACAACTGCTTGTCCTTTTCGACCATGTCAGGTTCTTTTGCTCTCTCTTTTGTCCTAGTGACAATTTGTGAACTGAAAAAGATTAAAGCTCCCTGCATAAAGATAAAAAAGATTGAGATGATTTTCTTTTTACCGTTCCTGTAGTCGTAAGAACTCCAAAATTAAATTTTCACGTCGTAACTTTGAAGGCGACGGCGTGCAGGTGAACCGCAAGGTGCATTCCAACGTGCAGCTATTGTGCTCACACCTTTCAAGGATCCTCGCTAGCTGGTCAGCGGCTTTTTCGACCTCAAAGTGGGGAGGTAAAGAGAAACAATGCTGAAACAACAGCCTCAAAACTCTGCAGTTTGCAACCATAGTTTAGAAACTGGCCATCAAATTAGAATGGAGAATACTATCATTTTAGACAAAGAGAATAAGATTCTAAATCTGTAGACAACATAACTAACAATGTTAAAATCGGCACAAGCTGGGAAAGAGGTTGATAAGTTTGAGATTAAAATCACCAAGTGATGTTTATCATAGTGAATCTGATGTGCATCAGCAAAACTTTAAAAAATCAATTAACTTGGTGCCGTAGTGCCACTGTTGCACTGTGAGTGACTACCATCCGGGACATTGGGTCTGTTGTTCTGTAACATCTGATACGGTTGCGTCATTGCGTAATCGTATCCCTCTGAGTTCTGGTGGAGTCTCATGTATCGCTGTTGACTGTTCTCATAATTTCGAGGTTCGAAAGATGCTGAATTACCATTGGTGTACTGTGGTTCATCTCCATCCGGGACGCCAGCTCTGTTGTTTTGTAACATCTGATACGGTGACGTCATCGCGTAATCGTATCCGCTAGAGTTCTGATGGAGCCTCAGATATTGCTGCTGACCGAGATCGTAACTTTCAGATTCTCTGCTTTCTGTTGCCATAGAAACGCCGGGTGTCCCAAATGCTGTTGGGGCAGTAGGTCCTTGCTGTGAGGCGCTTGGTATTTGAGTTGTGTTCCTTGCCACTTAAGGAAAAACAAAAATTAGTGTGATGTGTTATTACAGTGAGAAAAAACAGAGAGCAACATCATAATCATACATTATAGGAAGATATTTAACAGCAATAACAAGGTTATCTTGTTTCATGCCAACAAAAAGCCCCTTCGCAGCCTTTTAGTGGTGACTCGCCTTTACCCCTGGGGAGTGATTAGAGCAAGCCGGTCACACTAAAACGGCTGTAAAGGAGCCAGCCAACAAAGAAAAGACATAAGAACCCCGTTGGCAGTGTTGGACGAAGGTACGTTTTGGCTTTTGTAGACATGAACTTAGACCTCCCAAAAACGAACATAACCAAGTCAGTTTGATTTAATTGATACCGTGTTTAAGGAAAACTTGACTTACAGTTGAACCCCGAACTCTCGGTAACTCGGTAAATTCAATTTCACCACGATTTGATATTAGATACAACACAAGTATACTCAAGTTCGGTTAATTCGAACTCCCGCTAATTCGAACTGATTTTTGTTCTCAATCGGAGTCTGATTAAGGGGGTTTCACTGTATGTCACTTCATTGAATTCTTAAGCAAAGAGGATAGCAGAGTTAAACATTAACTACCTTAAGGATACAGCCAAACTTCTCTGAGACGGACACCTTCGGGACCGATCTTAACTGCCCGACTTACAGAGGTGTGTCCGTCTTACAGAAACTTAAAAAACAGTAAATGACTAAGAAAACGCACGGCAGGGACCAAGATTTGGTGTCCGTATTATATAGGTGTCCGTATTATCTGGGTGTCAGTCTTGAGGTGTTCGACTGTACGTTCAGTTTGTTGACTCTTACCGACGGACGTGCGAGGCACCGTGTACTGTAGTTTCGCTTTAGTTTTGGAGTTAGAAAGCCGACGACAAAGAAACACAACCACCACGACCAGGATGAGAACCACACAAGAAAGTCCGCCACCGACTCCGGCCACGACTGAATCTGTGTCAGAAAGAAAGTGAACGAAATGAAAGCTTGAGTGAGGGAAAGCGCTACTCAAGTTTAGTGATCAATCAGACATAATTCTGAGTCACAAGGAACCCGCATTTCTCTGATTACTGGTCAGATGCTCTACACACTGAGCTACAGAGACCCATATGGAGAGCTAAGTCACTGACAGGAATAGAACCCGCAACCTTCTGATTACCAGTCAGTGACACTCACATGGGGAGCCGAGTCACAGGATAAGTTTTTGTCCATTCCCGCTGGTTACTCGTCTTGCATCTGCTAGTTCGATGTGTCCAATAGTCATATGCTATTCAACAATTATCCCTCGAGCCCGAATGGGCTAGAAGCCAATAGCCCGTGAGGCCGCAGTTCGAATGGGCTATTTGGCTACTAGCCCATGAGGGCGAGAGGGATAATTGTTTTAGTAAAATCATACTAGTTGGTCAAAAATCAGAAGTAAAAAATCTTTTTTTAAAGCTCTAAAATTAAATTTTTAATGTTTACGACAAATATGATTACGCGCAATCGCTACTCGTACGTTATCACTATTAGCCTATGAGTAGCGTAGCCAATCAGAACGCAGCATTCATGATAGACCACTAGTATGATTTTACTAAATAATTTTATTCATCAGAAGATTTAAAAGAAACATAAAGGAAATGAAAGCTTTGTTGGATTTTCTTCACAAGGAACAGTTCTTTACCAACCGGTACTTAATGGAATCCTCCACTGTAAAGCATTACAAACAAATTTCTGTCGAGACTGTGCTCATATCAGCAACTCAAATTTAATAATCCTGTACATAAATTTGATGCCAAGCAAATCAGTTTGACCATTTCCACAATTAAAATTTCTCGCGCGCTGCTATTTTGAAATGCGATGTGTTGTGGTTGCAGTGCCAGGCCCCCTCTCGTTCATTGCTATGGTATTTATGATCATTGAGAATGGAAACTGGCACTGCGGTCAATAACAAGTCACATTTCAAAATGTTGGCGTGCAGGAAAATCAAACCGTAGAAGTGTTCAAACTAAATTGCTTGGCGTAAGATGTATTTATCAAATAGTAACTCTGATTTTCGGCCAATAACCAAATTTCCAGCTTTCTGATTGGCTGAACTTAGGTCAATAAGCTACCGTACAGACTTTTTTGAGTTACGGACTTCAAAAGTC